>KN485367.1:157512-175351 GCA_000787095.1 Periophthalmodon schlosseri | reverse complement strand
AAATAATAAAATAATAATAAATAATAAATATAAGGTATGATAAATTAAAAATAAGGCATGCATTAAGAATAAGTAAAAATAAACATAAAAAAGATTTCCAGTTTATACTTTTCTCTAAGGTTCAGTTCGATCACTGATTAGCTCTGAAGGTAGAGCAGGTGTGAGGCCAGATGAATGCAGCAGGTCACTATCGTCTCCAACTAGGCTTGAACCAAAGCACAATATGGCCAGTCCTAGTACTGTCACAATACACCTGGCAACTTTAAGCTCACACCTAATTTAAAACAATGCATCTTGTGTTGTTACTGAATTACTGTGGCTAACATAGTCTTTCTTTGAGGAAGAACCTCTTTTGTGGATCAGCCTCATCAGTATGAGGGAGAGTGAGCAGCTCTGCCTTTTTCTCTATTCAGCTCATAAACTGATGCTGGTATGTACTCGCAAGAGAACACAGCCCAACACTTTCACATGACTATTGTAAGAAAAACTCCCATTTCTAAATATGATTCTGTGTTCAAATCAGCTAAACTATTTCTGATGTTTTGTTGCATTCACTTTACATTTTGTTCTTACAATTCAAGGCCAGCCAGACATTCACAGAGTAATTACAATTCCCAGATTTATAAGCTAGATTTGCTTGTTTCTTGAGTGGTATTTGCAAACAAAAGTACATGGCATTTCCTATTTGCTTTGTTGCAGTGCTCTGTACTTACTGCACTTACACATGTATCACAGGATATAGCAGATTTGTTCACAAGTAGAAGAAGTAGTTGAATATAATTAGCCAGAGCAGCAGAAGGGGATTTGTGCCTCACCGGCTGGCCCCATCCCTCCCCCTTCTCCTCGTACTTACTTCCAAACCTTCTCTAATGCTCCGGTGGTAGTTTGTGTTAGTGGCTAAAGCATCAGTCACTGCATTGCCCCTGGTGTGAAGAGTATTGCTTGTAGTAGGCCTTTGGAGACCATGACTCAGCTTATTCTATAAATGCCTGGACTTCTCTCTACGGTGTCCTGGATGTATCTTTCCGAAGGACGTTGGTCTTGTGTTGTTACCAATGCAGATGTCCCTTTGGAGAATGAGAGCAAGAGGGCCACGCTGGGAGGCTGCTAGTGCACTGCGGAGTTTTGCAAAGCTAGTGAATATTTATTTATTTATTTTATTTTTTGGGTGAGTGAGTTGCTTGCTTAAGGCTGCTGCTCCTATGTCTCTGCATGAGATCCTGCGGGAGGGAGGAGAGGCGTCCTACCGCATCATGAATCGCCTCAGTCAAATTATCCAAAACTTGGACATTACAGGACTTGCCAGTCCGTTCCCCTTTAGCTCTGACAGCCGCAAGAACTCCTGGAGAGAGTGGGATGGTAAGAACGATCATGAAACTTACTGTGAGAAATGTCAACTTTGTTTAATATTTTGAGAATGCAAGATTGTAATTATACTTTTGCTATCCTATCTGCTCACTATGTTTGCAGTGAAACATTTTAGTGAGGTGTAAAAATGAAACGCTATCTTTTGACACACATATTTTTTGCCATAAAGCTGTTAAGGAAGGTCAGCTGTGGTCCAAGGACGTAATGACTCATTTGTTGTGGATTTGAATCATAGTCAGGTACTTACTGACTTTAGGTCTCACTCCACCATTCAAGATAATTTAAGTATTTTCTTAACACTACTGAGCAGCCCTGTTTGTGAGCTTGTATCTTCCTTGTGATAGCTATGACTAAGTTTTCACGAGGCTCGATGCCCAGAGCCTTGTATGCCGTTTATTTTTGAGTTCCTTTCTCTCTCCTCTACTTGCTGTTTTTTTTGTGTGTTGGGGAGATGCAAGTCTGTACTACTTTAACAGACGCCTCAGTTCCCCACATTGAGATTCTGGCAGCAGCGCAGTGTTTTTCCTGCGCAGTGAACCACTCTTCTGCGGAATAGAAAAATAGCAGCACCCCAGCAGTGAAGTAGCCAGTATGAAGGTCTGAAAAGTGCTGATCAAAGCTGCTGAGCTGGCCAGCCAACCATAGAGCAGAGACCTTGGAAATTTTAAAAGGGGTTTGCAGTCACAGAGAGATAGTCATGGGGAGGAAACGCAGGACTAGCGCTGCTTCGTCGGACTGTGGGATCCCGATGGTGCCACTCCGCTCACGTGAGTCTGGGGACACCGTTTGCTTTATTCACGTACTGGCACGACAATACTGCACCTCCAAGCCTTAAGACATTTTGCATTGTATCCATGTCAAACTGCAGCTAATTATTTCTTCTCTGGTCAAGTCATCAGCGTTTAGAACATCCAGTGTGTTTATGAGAAATGCAGTTCAGCAGTTGTTATTTTCATTTGGTCATAGGAAAACTTGTTCATGTCTGGTTTGTGCTTGGATGGGAGACCGCCGGGAATATCAGGTGTCACAGTGGGGCGCCAGTTGCAAAAACTGTGGTTGTGTCCTTAGGCAAGGCACTTCACCCACATTGTCTAGTATGAAAGTGATGCGTGCGTGAGTGTTGGTGGAGGTGGGAGGGGCCAATGGCGCAGATTGGCAGCCGCACTTCTGTCAGTCTGCCCCAGGGCACCACGACCAAGTATGGAGTGAATGAATAATGCACTGTAAACTGTCTTTGAGTGTATTATTATTATTATTATTATTATTATTATTATGTCATAGCCACCAATTGTACATATTAATTTTACTTTTACTTTAGTTGTTTACTGTTCAATTGTATTATTTTATGCAGTTTCGTATCTTAACTCAAAACTACACTTTTCTTACATTCTCTTCTGGTTGGTGAGTACATGTATTTGTATTTAAATTTGCTATATACACACACAGCATATTCTAGTGTGCAGATTGATGCAGATTTCTGTTGATTTAAATGACATCTTTTCACTGGTTATTGTATCACTGGCCTCCCTTGTATCCCAAGAACTAACACACTGACACTGAAGTTGCATTGACACTCCCCCATCCCAACTCACTGACCTTGGGAAAACCACTGAAAATCATTGGTACTGCCTGAGCAGACTTTGCTTTTGGTTAACCCTT
Organism: Periophthalmodon schlosseri; assembly: GCA_000787095.1. Taxonomy (NCBI): domain Eukaryota; kingdom Metazoa; phylum Chordata; class Actinopteri; order Gobiiformes; family Gobiidae; genus Periophthalmodon; species Periophthalmodon schlosseri. Next base: position 172,324 of record KN485367.1, on the reverse strand, counting down.
TTGACTTGGCTGTTGTAATCTAATGGGTTTAGTTAATATGTCTCAGAGTTTGTCACGCTGATAACCTCAAGTGCGCCCTTTGTCGTAAAACAAGCATTAAACTCCACCTTGTTACGGGTGAGACACAACAAGCGCACGCAGCATGTTTACTGTCTACGTTTACCACCAGGACTGATGAGCAAAGACAGAGGAGGAAATACACGAGAAAAGCACAAAGCGACTTTTAACCAGGTTTAAAAGTGACACTGGGCACATTTACATGACCAGTAATATCAGGCTGGAATAATCAAATATCCCAATAATTAGATCTAATTTTGATGTGTGTTTACATGCACCGAAGAAATTGATCATCAGCAGTGGTGGAAGAAGTACTGTTTTGTTGAGTAAAAGTACAGGTACCGTAGCAAAAAAAAAAAAACCTCAAGTAAAAGTATCAGGTGAAAAAGTCTACTTAAGTAAAAGTATTAAAGTACCCATTACTACCCACTACTTAAATGATAAAAAGTAAAAGTATTTTGTCCCGATTTTGAGATCTAATAAAGCTTCAAATGTAGTGATTTTGATAAAGATTTGAGCTGAATTTTGTTCAACAGAAACAACTGAATCAATCGTTTTTTCTAGTTATTTCTATATTTTTGTTTGCTCAAATTATGAACATGTTAAAAATAAACCCTCAGCCTTTTCAGCAGGTCTCAAACAATAATGAAAAATACTTTTACTTTTCAGTCCAGTTAAAAAATGTAGTGGAGTAGAAAGTACAGATACTGCTCTCAAATGTAGTGAAGTAAAAGTAAAAAAGTATCCACTTTAAAATGTACTTAAGTACAGTACTTTACTACTTTTACTTTGTTACGCTCCACCACTGATCATCAGTAACACCTGGTGACATGTGTCAGTCAATCAATGGATTTTTATTAGAGTAACTGTTGTATTTGGAAGTCAAAGTCCAACAAATTTCAAAATAACTGTAAATAAATCTGTAACGTTTTTTCTTTAGTTTTTGTATTTACAAAAAGAAATCAGATTACTCAAGTCAGGTGTTAATGTTTACATGACATTTTATTAATCTGATATCTCCAGAAATTAGATAATAATCTTATGTTTGGTTTACATGTAAACAAAGCCAGTGTAAGATAAAGATGGTCAAAGTGAAGATTGCATCAGTTTAAAATTATATATTTTTAAAAATCAGGACCATAGACCAAAAGAAGTGGAGTAAGTGAGTGTGACGTCACCTGTAGGGTTCGGCTCCAGTCAAATGAAGCTCATCGAGGCTAGAGCAGTTATGGGGCGAATTTGAAGTCGAGTTCCATATTTGGAATTCTGACCGTGAGTATCATAGCAACCAAAGAGCCAATCTGGAGTGAAAACCCTTCCCACCCGCACCGCTGGTTTAGCAATGAGTGGGCGCTTAGCAACGCTGTCAATCAAACCTGTTGCTAACGCGAGCGGGAGCGACCTCGGGGAAAGAAGGCGCCTGATTTGCCTGTTATTAATGTTCATATCTTGAGTTACGGACACTATAGTGAAATAAAAATACCACGATCATGTAGAGTGGGTCAATACGAACAGTTTAAGACCAAAACGAGTCTGACAGCAGCAGTTACAGAGCGAGGGGCCGCAGTTTTCTAATGTAAGTCTATGATCAGGACTAAACTTGGATTGAACCACCACATTTCTAACCAATGCCCTAAATAAAGGACTCACTCACAGAACTTAGCCGAGTGACAGTAAAATGTAATTGGCGTATTCTGTTAAGACACAGTGTCGTCTTTCTGAGATCAGAAAGAGTTGGGCCTTTCACTAGTTTGTAATAATAGGGTCTTGTGAGGGTCTTACCCAAGAAGAGGGGCTTCAATGACAACAGTGTGAATGATTAAATGGAGATGCAGACTGCGTTTTGAATGGACTGCTCAGAATGGAGGCTTTGTACTTAGTCTATTGATGTAAGATGCACAGGGGTCTTTCTCATTGTAAGTTTATGTTATAATATGGTGAATATGTCATGACAGCGATGATAACACTAACCAACATTGTACATTGTTTTGTTAGTGGGGCTTTCTGTGTTATTGAAATGAGAGGGTTCAGGTAGCTTCTCTTTAGGGGTGGGGTAGCCATGGGAAAAAGGCGGAGCTTATTGTTACACTGATGCCTTTGTTGCAGGTAAAGGTAAACCCGAGTTTGAAAAAAGTGTGTGCAGTTAGTGAGACAAGAGAGCTACTGCGATGTTAATGTGAAAGATCTGCAAGGCTTTCATGAGTGAAGAGGACGTTGTTTATAGCGGAGCAATGGGGGCAGAGGACACGGTGGACTTCTTCGTTCAGGATGCTGAGCTGGACTCTGGGGTTTGCCTGGATTCAGAACTGACAGAAGAGCGGAGGCAAAACGATGTGAAGAGAGAGGAGCTGGACTCGTTTGATTCTCTGCTTTTTGATGGAGAGGCAGAAACAGAAACAGAGGATAGTCAGATGGATGCATTAAACACATGTGCTCAAAGTGAACAGCGCATAGGCTCAAAGACGACTCTAGACGTTTGTTTACACCCGGTGGAGGACAGGGGTACCCACGTCAGGATATCCATGCAGGAGGTGAAGAGATACTATAGGCTGTCCCGCTGCTGCCACTGGCTGCTGTGTGGTAGGTGACAGTTAACAGATAATATGCTTCATTTTAATGTTCCTAATGTTCCTTTTCCTGGTCATGGTTTTGCATGTTCTTGTTGGTTTTGCATGTTCTAACCCTGCAGCAGTAAAAAACTACATTGTGCCCCATTTAGTGTGTATCTACAGTTTAACTTATGTTAGCTTTTATACTATTGTAGCAAATAAAGATAACTCAGCTGTTTCTTGGCTAAATGAAAACCATATTGGACCAGTGGTGAAATATAACGAAGTAAAAGTAGTAAAGTACTGTACTTAAATATAAATTTTAGGTATCTGTACTTTATTTAAGTAAATTTCAATGTGGATACTTTTACTTTTACTTCATTTCGTTTGAGACCTGCTGAAAAAGCTGAGGGTTTATTTTTAACATGTTAATAATTTTAGCAAACAAAAATATACAAATAAAACAGCTAGAAAAAACAAACAAACAATTGATTCAGTTGTTCTGTCGGAGAAATTCATCACAAATCTTTATCAAAATTACTGTATTTGAAGCCTTATAAGACCTCAAAATATGCGCTAAATACTTTTACTTTTTACTCTTTAAGTACATTTTTAAAAGGGTACTTTAATAGTTAATAGTAGATTTTTTCATCTGATGGACCTTCAGTGCTGTTGTCTCTATGTCTGAAGGCTTTTTCTCATCAATAGCTCCTCACATGACCATCCCTTTAAGCCCCTTATAGTTTTTGCCGCACTCCCCCACTGTTATTCATGGACCTGCAAACTAGCTTCAACTTATGCATTACCCACATGTACATTTCATTCAACTTTTCTGGTGTTATTTTTTTTTTTATCATTCATTCATTATGGTTATCTTTTCCTGGAATGTTCCACAGTATGGCATTTAACTTATTTATCTATTTATTGAAATATAGTTGTTTTTGTTGCTAACTTAAAAAAATAAAATAAAATAATAATAATAATAAATCATTCTTACTATGAGCATGGTTACATCTCCATAGATCTGCCCTGTAACTAGTGGTGTCACCCGCTTGTCTCTATGGAAATATGCAGGTTAAAGCCATACTGTGGAACATTCGAGGCATAGCACATCTCACATCTCCATGTAAACAAGCAGGTGGCGAAACGCTGCACCAGAAACGTTACAGATTGCGCCTTTTATTTTATCGAGAAAATGCTGTAACTTATTACTAAAGACCCGAGCATTGTAATAATAATAGAATTAGCTTGTTTGTGTCCCTGAGAACCTGCTGCTGGCCATGTGCCTAATCTGTGTCAGTAGTATCAGAGGGTCCAGGTGTGACAGTGACCCAGTAATGTTTGACTCTCTGGCCCCAAACGTGAGCGTGAGTGCACTCTAATCCTTTGTGTTAAGCTCTTAAAGAACATTAGTGTCCAAAGCAGCAGGTGGTTCATGAAGCTCTGTGTTTACGATTCAAGACCAAGGCAAAAAGGGGGACAGTTCTGGATTTGGTTGAACTCTTTGTTATAAGGGTTCAAGTATAGTAGGTGTATCAGGGTTGTAAAAACATGTACACCCAAAAAACTAGAGCTGAAACTAGATACTCATTTCATCAGGTACTGACTTGAACTATTTTAGAGGTTTTAGGTAGTTTGACCAAATGGTGAAATTAATGTTTACAGTTACTCTATATTGTATACAGTTATAATAATGACATTGAAATGGTAAAGAAGAAACTATTTCTCAGTATGGAGTGCATCCTTAGAGGTTCCTTAGTATTCCTTAGTTTATCTAGATTGAATTTTATCATGAAAACACTAAGGTATATGTTGTTTCCCTGCTAATAGGTACCATGAGTGAGCCATTATTCTCAAACATTAAAACATGACTTACTAAAATAGCTCTATCTGTTTTGACAAAGATGTAAACAATGATCACAAACTATCAGTGTTGGTTTCAGTTTCCAAGGGGCTTTTTAATTTAGCATAGATTTTACTCCAGATGCCCTTACACTTGCGACTGTCCGCGTTTATTCATGCTATGAACTAGGATATAGAACACTGCGTCTTAAGTAATGTTTAACTGTATGCAAGTTTGAATGGGATAAAATTGCTACACTCCTAAATAATTAACCTAGTTTAACCAAGTTTAACCTATTAACCTAATAATTAACCTTAAGTCAAAACACCGATACTGGATGTTGTGTCTAAAACAGTTGAACATGAGAAAGGATATTGTAATGGTTTCACTAGATCGGCCGTAGTGTGACGTACAGTGGCATCATGTTTGTCTGTGTAAACCGCCTCCGGACGGACAAGTGGAAGTTGATGGGAAAGAGACACAAGACGACAGTAAGAGGAAATCTGGAGAATGTTTGTAGGCATTATGTATGAGCTGAATGAGACTGAAATCTGACATCTTTGAAGGGGATTTCTCAGTAACAGTATAGCCTGTCTTTTGGTAACAAAGTGCAGGTCTTGGCAGGCGGGGGCTGATACGTGTGGGAGTAGCTGGGGGCGAGGCGTGGCTAGTGGAAAGGGGAAACTGCTGCTCCCTGTGTGAACTTGAGTGGGTTTGGAGCGTGCCTGTGAGCGCTGGGCAGATGGACAGTCCGCTGGAGCTTTGTGTCCCATCTCCCGGGGGAATAATTGACCTTCAGCCAAGCCACAACCCTCTGGCAGGTTACAAGCATCACAAAAATACCCATTCGTCTCTGTCCGGTCCACATGTCGGGCTTGTGGTGGTTTGCACACCCATGCTGCAGGTGAAGTCAGGAAGACAAATGTGGAGGTTGTGTTTATGTGGTTTGTCTGTCAGTGTGAGGGACTAGTAATTTGTATTGTCAGGATCCTGTGAAATACATTTACTCATAGTCAGTGCATATTTACTTATTCCAATTAAACAGGGTAACTTTAGCTAACAGGGATGACAAAATTCTGCTGTAGTAGTTTTGATTGTTGTTGTCACTGAGTGAATAGAAACGTATCACATAGTATCCCATAAATTGATTACATTTTAATTAATTTTAATTAAGATTAAATCATGCTGATTAAATCAAGACTATGGTCATTTTTATTTGATAGAACAGAATCAATCTTTTGGGTGAGAACACTGTTTACTTTTTTATAAATTATTTAAAGAAAAGGAACGTAATTCAGATTTAAGTTTTTAATACTTGTTTTAAAGGTGAAGAAGCAGGCAGACATGTTCCACAAGTTTGAGCCCGAGTCCCAACTGTTGATACAGTTTGTTTGAGTATCTGTGCGTGGAGGGAGCAGGAGAGAGTGTAATGTGTAATGGTAGCCTAAGGCCAAGTCACCTGATAGCTTTCCCAGCGCTCACAAAGAGTCACTGTCAGACATTTGGTTTGTTTAACCAGGAATCAAAAGAAGATCCAGAGCAGAATAGGAGTTTGTAAGCCGACATCCAACTTATCACAAAGAAGAGCTGGAGAGACAGGATGGAGGAGACTATGGGGCTTTAACCGACTGACAGAGAAATACTGCTCTCAAAATGAAGCTGCTCTAGACAGCTCAGGGCTCATGGCTTTGCCAGATGTCGCAGGACAGGTACTAGTTTGGAAGTTTACAGTGTTTGTTTATCAGACCGTTTAAATGTTAGAGAGTGTTTCACATGCTGCATACTTGTACCTGCTTAAATGTAAATACTAATGCGCCACATAGAGGACTAAACTTGAGAAAAGTGGGTATAGTTTGTGTCAAAGAAGATGCCGTTTGCTTTGTTTTTGTATGTCCTAAATGTTCTTTTGGATAGACTTGTGTCTAGACATGTGTCTAATCCTGGAATGTTTGGTGTTTTTCAGATGAAATCATGCAACTGGACAATAGTCCGCTCCGAGCTGCAGACATCACTCCTGACCTCAGAAGGAGATTCGCCTTCCTCTCAGGTGAGTGTGTGTGACGACGTGTGTGTGGCTGTCCAAGATGTTGATTGTATTTGCTTGTTTAAAGTTTTTGTAAAATCCAACATTGACGCACATAGTCTCATCTCACCTCATCGCTGCAGCCTCGTGATGGACCAGAATATCCTGTGAGGCTGCTGTCATCAGGCTAGTGCTGAGCCAGGCCTCAGTTTGTGACACATGTGTGAAACATGTGTGTGAGTGTTGCAGCTGACATTGGGGCTGCAGTAGAGTTGAGCACCATTTTGCAGCCTCAGATCAGAGCAGACACTGAAGCATGACTGTGCACTTGCTGTTGCTATAGCAACAAGCGGAGAAAGAGAGATTGATATTCTGGCCATGGTGCAGACAGCTGTTCACAAAGAGGGCTTAATATGTGTACAGTATGTTTGACCAGATTAAACAGAAGATAAAATCTGACCATTTAGAACCACTGAGCTCTAACCCGAGGGTAGTTATGCTTTTTATTTGGAAATATAATCACGTGATTTGCAGAAATTATGTTTATATTTTGTCCTAATAAATTGAAGTTGGGATAATATAGATGTTGAGCTTTACATTTTGACAGTGCCATCCAGTGGTCAGTTACAGTTTTTAATATTACATCTTAATAAGAAAAGATGTACTGTGTCATCTGTATCTGTCTTCATCACCAAACATGACTGTTTTTAACATTGTATGTGATTGATTTTATAGGTGGCAGAGGAGACAATGGCAGCCCCATCATCGTGTTTCCAGAGTTTCCCTCATTTGGAGAGATAACAGACAGAGAGTTCCACAATGTACTCACCTACCTGACCAGTGTGCCCAGGTAAATCTGAGCATGTGTGATAACTGCATTTATCAGCCTGTGTCTACTGTTGGCTGCACACTGCACACTCCACGCTATTGCTGTGGGTAGCGCACTGCAGTGTGCCATTAGTCATGTAGACAGACTAATCCCTATGGCAAAAAACCCAGACATCAAATACTGCCAGTAGAGGGCAACAGATATGAGCCCATTGCACTGCCATGTAAATACAAAGCAGTGTCCGTGTATGTATTGTGAAAAATGTTTTGGCTTAGGTTTTCTTGCTTGGGAATACATAAGGATAGATGGTAATTTACTAATTTAGATCATCATGGAGATTCATAGCTGTCATGACAACAGATGGCTAAGCTACCGGAGGGACCCACACCTCTCACAGGGCACATGTAGCCTCCAGCCAGAAGCCAGTGTCCAGCATCTGAGGCTACTGACTTTGACTAAAGAAGACACCATGTGATAAAATCCATAATGCTGGCTTCTTGAAAAACAAAGTGAAAACAGCCCAGCACAATGCGAATGCGAACCTCCCTAAATCATACATTCTCAAATACTTCACATTTATTATAAACGCACATAACATCTTTTGGTGTTGTGTTACTGCCTCTGGGTCAGCCATAAATCCCTGCAAATCTCCCCTTTTCTTTGTAAATGGGATTTAGAACCAGCATTTTAAAAAATCTGTAATAGAATTGGTGAGCAAATATTCACAAAAACAAAAAAACAAAAAAAAACAAAACCGCAAAATAAACTGATACGATAGTTACCGTAATTAAATGTTACTTCAGATTCAATTACAATAGAGAATGTAGTCTGTGTGTGTGTGTGTGTTTGTTTCCTTTAATATCTCAGCCAGACCTCTTAAATCTGCCCCTCCCCCTCACACAAAAGCCACACTGACTGGATACTGAAGCTGCTCATCACTCCATAACACGTGTCCAATAGGCTGGTGTTCTCTCTACTGCTAGTTTGTGGTTGGATCATTAAAATGCTGTTTGATGGGGGCAGTGTCTAGCGATGCTTTGAGGGTCTTCCTGGCTCCATCCATGACAATCGCAGAGCATGCTTCCCATCTCATGTGAACAAGGGCTTTTTGTCTGGGGCTTTTCTTTGTAATATCAACTATCGAGTGTTGCAGGTGATGGTCACTAAGGAAGAGGAGATTCTGGATAAATATTTAAAGGTGGATTTTATATAGTTTTAATTAAATTTCTCTCACAGGACTGAATTAAAAGGAGGCAAATATCTGGGAGTGAATCCTTGTATATGCTTTGATGTGCTGCAGCAGCTGTCTAAGGAGATAAAGAACGGCATAACAAAAAGCCAGGGACAAAAGCTTGGCATCCTGGGTATTTCACTGTTCAGACATTAACTCTTTAGACCCTGGACTTTTCTGAGTTCTGAAAATACTGACTTTATTTGCGTTGAATGCTTTTGTACGTCTTTGTGTTGCAGCTTGTCCCCAACAGAAGTGGGTTTCATTCTCGTCATTGATCGGCGACAAGACAGATGGGCAGCTGTCAAGGGGACCCTGCTCCGGATAGCTGTAAGTTTCACTACTCGCATGTACCTGGGTCCTTCTGTTTTTCTGCTAAAGATACACAGAACACTGGTACATTTATTATTCTCGTGATCTATTTCATAAATTTGGTCTGGTGTGGTCTGAATACAGAGAGAGAGGAGTTTAAATGTGTCTCCGTATCAGTGTTGGTTCTACTTTATGCTTATTGTTTCCTTACCATTGCTGTGTTCTTGTTCTTATCATTGTAGGTGTGTTTTTCTTTCTGTTGAAATTTTAAAATGCCTAATGTTACTTATAGCAACGCTGTACATCGAAATTATTGGCAGTGACCTTTTGCTGCAGTTATTATCCTGAATTGAATGAATTTATATATACATATTTTTTTTGTTCAGCTGAAAAGGAAACTTAAACAAAGCATTTAATTTATGTTCTAATGGAAGACAGGGGTTGGATTTAATACGTTTTCTTCTTCCCACTGCTTTTTGAGCTTAAATAAGAAAAAATATGGCAAATGTGCATTAAGTGTACTGGACACATGCGTTCATTAATCTGCTCCAAATAAACACATAAATAAAATAAGTATTTCAAAAAACAAACTACAAATGCAAAGAACAGATGTTGGAGTAATATCACAACAGCTGGAGTTGTTTACACTGTAAGCTTAATCTTCATCACTGTTAAAGCTCGCCATGTGTGCGAAACCAGTGTAAATGCATTGTAAAGATGTAATTAAATATATATACCAATTTCCTTATATCGTAAATGCACAGAAAACGTTACTTGGTCGATAAAATTAATTAGCTAATATCTCTGGGTTGTTGAAAGTCTAGTGATTACAGTGTTCATAATAATTGCCTAAAGCTGTTACGGCCCCCAAACACATGGAGAAAGCACTCATTCATTCCAAATTAAATCCAGTTTTATTAATCCCACAAGGGGAGCTTTACAGACTGACAGCGCTGTAATATAGTGCAGTCAGTCATCCCTGTAATAAGTGGTGTTGGGGTGATTCAGCAGCGTGGCTAAATGAACAGGGATGAAAGCTGGTAGTTTGCGAGCTTTGAGTGGCTTTGCGGTGAACAGGGTGAACAGGCTAAATAAAAGTACATAGTTTTCTCTATATATATGTTTTTTCAGAGAGCATTATCAAAACAAATAGGCAGAATATTTACACACAGATCCATGGTCTAGTTGCTAAGCCCACTCTTGGCTCATCGCTCTGTGTGTGAACGTCAAGTCCAAATCTGACAAAGAACAAAGAGCAGAAAATAAGTAGACCATGACTGTGACCAGCACCCGTGGAAGTCGCTCCCATTTGCACAAAAAAAAATATGTATTCTAACAGATTTTTTCCATTATCTTATTAATATTTTAATGAAAAAGAAATGTGGTTTAGTAACACCATTATGGGTATATATTAAGATAGGTTTTAGCAATAAAGCATTAGTATATATTGTCAGTTTAGCTTAAAAATATATGCTAACGAAATACCTTTAAACTTTAGCCCATTATGCAAATTAATTATTATTAATGACTATTATTTAATTAGAAATGCAGTAACACATGCGTTTTTCTGGGAGACCAAATTAAACACATTTACTACCAGAAAACAGCTGCAAAAGGAACACACCGCTTGACATTTTAATTGTACTTTTAAGACACAATACTGGTCAGTCACTGTTGGTCAAACGTATCAACTGTAAAATAATGTTTTTTAAGATTAATTCAATATCAGGTGACAAAGGCACATGTAATGATACCTCTGAGCTAGTCATTTCTAGAGTGAGTCTCACAGTTCATCCCATGACACCAGTGTAAATGTGAACTCTGTGTCTCAGGGCGCCTTCCCGGGGAACCTCCAGCTCGTCCTGGTCCTGAGGCCCACCGCCCTCCTGCAGCGCACACTGTCCGACATCCTCTTCAAGATGAACAAAGATGAGTTCAAAATGAAAGTCCCGGTGAGTGCAGCTCTTCTGTCTCCCACTTACATTTTGTTCACTGAATATATAAAACAAATTAGGAACACTGTATAATAACCAGTGGTGGAACACAGCAAAGTAAAAGTAGTAAAGTATTGTACTTAAGTATACATTTTAGGTATCTGTACTAAAATATACTTTTTACTTTTACTTCACTACATTTGAGAGCAGGTATCTGTACTTTCTACTCCACTACATTTTTTAACTGGACTGAAAACTAAAAGTATTTTTTTTATAATCGTGCGAGACCTGCTGAAAAGACTGAGTGGTTTATTTTTTAACACATTTGTAGTTTGAGCAAAGAAATTACACAAAATAAAAACAGCTAGGAAAAAATATAAATTCCATTGTTTCTGTTGAACAAACTTCAACACAAATCTGTATCAAAAAGCTTTATTAGATCTGAAAATCTGCACAAAATACTTTTAATTTTTACTTTAAAGTACAATTTTAAATGGGTACTTTACTATTTTAACTTAAGTAGATTTTTTTCATGTGATACTTTTACTTGAGTATTTTTTTTTTGCTCCAATATCTGTATTTTTACTTAAGTAACAAAATTGAGTACTTCTTTCACCACTGATAATAACTACACTTTAATTTGCCTTAATAAAGCACTTAAGACTTATTTCATAATGACTAACCCTGAATCATTCTTAATAAACTATTTGTTCATTATTAAGCCTTTGCCAAAGCTTTAGTAAAGATAATTACAGTGTAGTTCTAAGTGAAATGTTTCAGTTTTGACCTAATATGTGTATATGTATGTGTGTATTTATATGTATATAGGTAATCATGCTGAGCTCACTGACGGAGCTTCATTCCTACATCGACCGGTCACAGCTCACGCAGGAGCTCGGGGGGACTCAGGAGTACTGCCATGAGAAGTGGATCTCCCATCGCACTGTATGCACCACACATGCTGGGTTTATATGTCGAATAGGAACATTACATTAACTTACATTCATTTCCTGGAGACTGATCCTCGCTTTAACCCTAGTCACTACTTGCCAAACCTGAAACTAAACTCTAACTTTAATATGCATGGGTTTCAGCTTTCTGCCATGTGCAATATTTTGATGACTTTTTTCCATTCAAAAGATATTTTATTACGTTTTAAATTGTTAATTGCTATGGCAGTGTCCTAATTTTTCATAACTCTGAAGCCCATGGATTTTAAATAATAAAGATTTGGGGACCTGATTTTTGTCGCCATAAGCGAAGCAGGTTCCGACAAACTGAGCAGATTTTAGTCTCCTTCAGTGTGATAAATACCATATATCAGATCTCACACATTAGTTTCATAGCACAATGAAGGTTTACTGATATACTTGTGTTTGCATCAGGCTATTGAGGGCTTTGCTCTAATGGTGAAGAAGATGGCACAGACACTTCAATCGTTTGGGATGGAACTGGCTGAAACTGAACTCCCAAATGAAATTCAAGCCACAACCACTCTGCTCAACACACACACCAGCAAGAAAAGCAAAATGAAGGTAAGAACGATCTTTTTCAGATATTTTATTATGTACATTTTTCTCACAAATGCTGAAACAGGAGTATCAGCATTGTTATGACCCAATAGAGTAGACCAAAACAAGGTTAAGACTTCATCATTTTTTTATTACTTTTAAAACTTTCTTCTTTGATGATGATCGTTTTTAAAGACGTGGAAAAATAACCCTTATTTTGTTTTGGTTATTTGCCAAAAAAAACCCGAAAGGAACAAGACCAGTGGTGAGTCGGCCACGGCTGTCTCTACCATGACGAAAAAAACAACCCATAAATTATCCCAACACAAAATAAAGAACAAAAACAGGACTTCCGGACTCACCAGGTCAAACAAAAAGAGGCTAGGCTAACAAAAAGCTAAGGATCCGGCAGAGATGTGCCCGCAGGGTGCAGCGCCAGGCTCAGACGCGCTTTGTAACGCACAGGGGAGCGAGCTGAGACCAGCGGAAAGCGGCGAGCTGAGAGGGTGTGCACGCTATTTTAAAGCTCCTGGGCGCGAGAAATAAAAGGATCAGAAGCAAGACTACAAAAAAATACATTACTAAATATATACAGAAATAGGCAAAAATTCTAAATCAATTAATGAAAGAAAACTAAGGAAAGATAATAATAATGATAATAATCTGTGGACAAAAAACTGGGAAGAAATACTACAAAAATATAGACAATACAAAACATAACACCCCCTCCCTGTGTGTAGGAGGACCTGCTGGTGACTCTGGGACAAGGCAGTCAGCTTCTAGAGAGCATCAATGAGCCGGTAGTAAGGGATCCAGACCACAATATGAACCAAGATGAGCTGGAAAACCTGGCCACTGTGCAAAGGTGAGAGGAGTAAACGGAACACTATTATCTGTAATTAAACAGTTTTTTATTTTTTCATTAATTTAAGATAATTTAAGTATATCACATTTTAGTGTTACAGTTATTGTGAGAAGAAACACCACCATTTTATGATTATTCACAATTATCCTTTGTTTACTTTGAATGTCACATAAACAGTAAACAAATCAATGCAAGTTTACTATTTTGGGAGTATTGGCTGAATGGAAGTGATTTTATTTTGCTTATGAAATTATTTTGTGATCTGAATAATCACAATTATCGATTAACCAACTGTCTCTATGTTCCCTGTCAACTACTTTTATTAACCTCCATGTTTCTGTGTTTCTGTGCTGTCAGACTGCTCTCCCAGCTGGATGAGACCGAGAGGGCGTTTGATGAGTTCTGGGTGAGGCACCAAACCAAACTGGACCAGTGTCTGCAGCTGTGCCACTTTGAGCATAACTACAAAGAGGTGAGCTTGAACATCAACACTCTGATCATGATAAATGAACTTTGTAATGGCCTAAAACTCAAGAGGATGCTGCTGTTTTAGGTGAACGCTCTGCTGAATCAGGTGGCGGAGAAGCTTGCAACGTTTTCCGAGGTGGGGATCAGCCCTGCGCACGCCGACCACATCTTCAGTGAACTCACCACCTATGAGAAGAGAGTCTGTGTAAGTGACTGAAGCTTTTACGCTCTAGAATTGATTTTGTCATGATTTCAGACGGCAACAACAACCACTTCTTTAGGGTTGAATAATGACACCACTTTCACTATGTGCCAGTTTTAGTTTTATGTGGATAGGCCCAGTAATTAGAGATATTAACCATAAACCAGGTCAACAAATCTGCAGTCTGACAGTTAACCAGAAAACTTCACCATAGAATAGGCCCTGTGCATAGCAGCACGTTAGTTAACTCACTATGTCTCAAAGCCAACAACTTTTATTAAAATTGGAAAACATAAAATGAACAACCTATTAAAATTAAAATTAATTAAATTAAAGATTACCTGATTATTTTTATATGTAGAATACAGTTGTGGTGTTATTTTAATATTTATTATGCCTCAAAATTGGCATTAGCGTTAACATTGAGACACAAACATCCGTCTTTGTGAACACACCGGTGAAGTATTCATTTTATTTGTGTAGTATTTAACATGTTGTCAGTGGCATTTACTCACTGCTCTCTGTCCACTGCCTTATCTTTAAATATTTATTCACTTTGGCGTGACCAATAGAAGTAAAATTAGACAGGAAGTAGTAGCGAGGTTGCCGGGCGCTATTGTGCACAGAGCCATTGATCTATTAAAATAACGCACAGAGCCAATTCTGACCTGTCCTCCAGCTCAATTTTAAACTATAGACGTTCTAGAACATTGAGTTTTTTGTGAATTGTGGGAAATAAGTGTGAATATTTAGAATTCTACATAAAATGCTGTGGATTTCAGCTTCAATAACTGCATCCTGATTTGCAGGAGGTGGTGGACAGGGCTGCAGCTTTGGCCCATGAGGGTGAGGAGCTGGTGAAACACTCGCACTATTCAGAGGACTCCATCCAGCCAAAATGCACTGACCTCAGATCAGCCAGCGAAAATATGTCCAACAACTTTAAAACAAAGAAAGCCCACCTTCTGAAAGCTCTTGAGCTACACCA
>KN485367.1:137440-157442 GCA_000787095.1 Periophthalmodon schlosseri | reverse complement strand
TCTTAAACACAAAACACTATTACTCATTCTCTTCTTCGTTTTTGGCTTCACCTTATAACTTTTTCTTTTTTTTGTCTCTTGCAGGCAACAAAGTGGTGCGATGAGGGCATATACTTGCTAGCATCCCAGCCAGTGGACAAGTGCCAGTCACATGAGGGGGCGGAGCTAGCACTGAAGGAACTTGAACGCCACTTGGACAATTCAGGACAGAATCAGCTGACAGACCTTAGTGGCATAGGGAATGAATATGAGGCTGTTCTTAACCCGCAGTTCAGAGTAAGTGCAAAGAACCTGTTTACACTGCCACCTGGTGTTCATAAATAAAATGGAAAACGCCTCCCGTGTTTTATAAGCTTTTAAATGTCTGCCCATAGTAGTGGAAATAAAACACGTCCTCTTATATAGTCTCTTTTTCTGGCCGTAGGATCAAGTGGAAAAGGTCTTCCAAAAGCAGACGTCTATGCTGGAGATGTTTGATAAGAGGAGGGTCAGTTTGAAAAAGCTCGCGGCCAAACAGACCAGACCAGTCCAGCCTGTCGCCCCAAGACCAGAGGCTTTCATCAAATCCCCTCTCACCTCTCCTGGTGCTTTTATTATTACTGTCAAAACAAAAATAAACATATAGATTTTTGAAATAGATTATGATTGTCTGTCATCTGTTGTCGTTAATAATGTAACCAAACTCTGCCACAGCTCACAAAGTACAACAGGAGAAGATTTCAGAGGTGGATTCTTGCACTACAATCATCTGTGAAACAGTGAGTAGAGCTATTTATTTGTCACTTTAGTTTTTATATATATAGATATCAATCAATGTAATCTATATTTCCTTCTCTCTCTCTCAGGGAAATGGACAGCTGCTGAATGGAGACGGTACCAGCCGACACGCCTCTCTGTCAGAGGAAGAGGAAAACTTGGCAGTGCTGCGGAGGTGAGGAAGAAACCATAAACTCCTCAAGTTACACACCAGACGGCCAGCATGAAAACTATTATCATTTCTCACAAAGCATGTTTATAATAATGGTCTGGTCTCTATTGTAGACATGTGATGAATGAGCTGCTAGAAACTGAGAGAGCCTATGTGGAAGAACTGCTTTGTGTTCTACAGGTAATTCTCACTAAACTCCAGATCATCCTTGTAAAATATTATAAAAAATAATACAAATAATAACATTTAGTTTATTTTGTATATAAATGTATTTATTTTTGTTTCACAGGGCTATGCCTCTGAGATGGATAATCCAGCAATGGCCCCCCTCATCCCCACTCCTTTGCAAAACAAAAAGGAGATTTTGTTTGGCAACATGCCAGAAATCTACCACTTCCATAAAAGGTGAATGGGCGCCACCTGTAGGAATTTTGATGTCACAGCACTGCCACTTGATTCTGTTAGTTGCGATGCTTATTTGCTAAACTGCATGTTTTGTTTCTTGAAGAACTTTCCTCCGAGAGTTGGAGCTGTACACTGACTGTCCAGAGTTGGTTGGAAGATGTTTTCTTGAACGTGTAAGTGAATTAAGTTTCTTTTTTCTCTCAGTATTGTGAGATTCTATGTTCTTAGTGTTTGTTTCTTTTAGATGACTGACCTACAGATCTATGAGAAGTACTGCCATAACAAGCCCCGCTCAGAAAGCCTTTGGAGGCAGTGCTCCGATTGTGCCTTTTTCCAGGTAATCAAAAGAAATGTTTTATCATGTTTTACCAAGTGTAGAATATTGTAATTAAATAATTGTCTCTTGAATCTTACCAGGAGTGTCAGAAGAAGTTAGAACATAAACTGGGCCTGGATTCTTATCTGCTCAAACCTGTGCAAAGAATTACCAAATATCAGCTGCTATTGAAGGTGTACTACTCGTCTCATAAATCAGTATATTTATCGTATGCTTTGTTGATACTCATATGTACATGTAATTACAGGAAATGTTGAAGTACAGTAAGGGCTGTGAAGGAGCAGAGGACCTACAGGACGCTCTTACCTCCATCGTAGGCATCCTGAAGGCCGTTAACGACTCCATGCACCTTATCGCCATCACGGGATACGAGGTGAGACTAATAAAACAACGCACAGGGATGCTGAAGATATTTATAAAATCTAAAAGATGTTTTTTTTTCATAGGGAAATCTGAGTGAGCTGGGTAAACTGCTGATGCAAGGCTCGTTCAGTGTGTGGACCGAGCATAAGAAAGGCCATGCCAAAGTGAAAGACTTGGCTCGGTTTAAGCCCATGCAGAGACATCTTTTCCTCCATGAAAAGGCCCTCCTCTTCTGTAAACGAAGAGAGGAGAACGGAGAGGGTTACGAGAAAGCCCCATCCTACAGCTTCAAACAATCCCTCAGTGTATGTTTTTATTCATTAATTTTATTTTTGTTGTTTGAAATTGTATTAAACGCAGTGAGAAGACAGTAGCTTAGTTGGTAGAGTGTTTGTCCACTGATCTAAAGGTTGTCTGGTCGAATCGTGCTCTCGACATAAAACATCATTGGTAGAGCGGTCAGATCCACTGGCCCACAGGTTGGTGGTGTGATTCCAGCTCTCACACATGACTATTGTTGTTGTTTCTTTGGGCAAGACACTTAACCCACCTTGCCCCCAGTGTCTGCGTACTCTGGTGTATGAGTGTGTGGTTTTCAGTGCCTTGAAGGTCGAAAAGTGCTATATAAAAATGTGTGCTTTTATCATTTTAACAGATGAATGCTATTGGCTTCACTGAAAATGCCAAGGGAGACAACAAGAAGTTTGAAATCTGGTCCAACTCCAGAGAAGAAGTCTATATTGTGCAGGTATTGCCTCTTGCATAATAGATGTGTAATTAACTAACAATAAAATGTTGGTTTGTTAAAATATGTTGCTTGATAATAGGCCCCCACTGCTGAAGTGAAGACGGTTTGGGTGAATGAGATCAGAAAGGTCTTGACCACACAGCTTGAGGCGTGCAGAGGTAAAGAGAAATGTCTTACTTGCATTAACATCTTAAAGAAAATGATCCAATTTATGATTTTGTTTGGTTTGTTACTTTCAGAGGCCAGCCAACAGAGGGCACCAGACCACGTTTTCCAGTTTCCTCCAATAACAGGAGGAGCTGTGAGCCTCAGGTATGGTTTTTCATATTTGCTAATGTGGAATTACTTTGTCTAAGGCTTCATAGTTACTTTCCATGATTCCACAGCCCTTTTAAGACTGGACAGAAGTCACTGAAGAAGGGAGAAGAGAGGAAAGCAGAGCCAGGCAGCCCCGACGTCAACTGTTCTTCACCAAAACCAGCCGGAAAAGGTTTGTCAGTCAAATTATTCTTTGATTGTCTGATTATTTTTCCCTTTCTGCTTTCACTATATGTAAACTCACTGTCCTGTCGTTATATCTGTCTTTCCCTCTGTTTTTCCTGTTACTCAGAAGAGGCTCTCATAAGTCCTACCTCAGACAGAGCGGCTGTTGCTAAAAAGCGCTTTACTTTACAGGGCTTTAGTAACTTCAAAGCCCCGAAAGGTAAATGCGGGACACATTCAGATCCAAAAATAGTGATACACACACATGTAGAAATATATCATACTATTGCCAATGTGGTAATGAAACAGTAGGTCAAATACTGCATGCTTCCCTTCACAGAGTTCTCAGCTTCTGATGATAAAAGTTTTACATTACCCCTGATGATCCTACCACCTCCAGGTATTATTTCTGTCAGACCCTGTGTGCTCCATGTCTGTTAAATTGCCTGTAGTCTAAGTGTTAAATAGTAAAAACCCCCTTCTACTTGTGTTTCTTAAGCTTTGGTCTTAGCATAGCGTATTTCAGTTTCTTAATATCTGTATAATAATCTTTTGTATTTCTCTGTGGTCATCCTCACATAGAATCTCCCCCAAGCCCTGATCACAAGACGAAACGGCAGAGTGATCCCACACCATTTGGCTTCAAAGGTGAAAAACACCTCTTAAAATGTGTTACTGTTTTGTTTTGCAACCATGAAACAACTTTAAACTTTAAATTTGTGGTCGTATAATTTCAAAACTTTGATAGTACACATAGCTTTAACTCTGTTGGGAGATGACCGGTTGTTTGCATTGCTTCGTGTGCTTCAGATGCAGGGCCCCCTCCCCTTCACCTGAGCAGAGCCAGTTGGTTCAGCACCACTAGTGTCATACACAGTAAATGGAGAGGTACTTTGGCCACAGCTCGGAAGAATACCAAAGTTATTTCTCAATCTAAGACGCCTACTTCTTCACTTTTTTCCATTCAAGTTTTCCTTAGACAGTTGCTCAGACAAATCTTCAGATGTAACTTGCATGAGTGTCCTGTAGGGCCAGGGAAATATTCTCTTTGCAGCCTCTTCCATCGCTCTCGTCTCCATCTTCTGCAAATTTATGGTGGTTGGGAATCAGCTTTTATGTGCTGATCAACATCTTGTGGACAGAATTTAGCCTAACCCTTCCTTCATGTTAGCGCTACCTTCATTTTTTTAGAGCTAGCTTCTCCTTTCTCCTTTTCGAAATGATAAAAGTAAATTATGAGGTCAAACTTTTATTATTTGGATTTTATTTTGTATTTTACAGGGTGGAACAAGGCCTCTATGTCCCTGAACGCCTCTGAGGAGCAGGATGGGTACTCCAGTGCTGAAGACCCACTAAACTCAGACAATGAGGAAGACGCTGACAAGAAACTGGTAGATTATCATTTAAAAATAAAAAGTAAAGCCTAGCATAGCGATAATTATCCAGTAATAATCATGTGTTTTCCATGCTGTCTACAGTGTGTTGGCAAATACATTGTGAATATTGATCTCCATGGCTCTGAAGACTTGTCTATGAAGAGTGGAGACATGGTTCAGTTAGTCCGAGAGGGCGAAGACAAACAGTGGTACGAATCCAGATTTTTTGTTGTCATATATTATTATTATTATTATTATTATTATTGTCATCATTATTATATTAAAGATGAGGTATTATGCATTATTTTTTAGCTTTCTACCATGTTACAACGTTGTTCCCTCATCAAAAACATGCCTAAAGAGGTTTAAGATGTCATCCATGCATGTTTGAGTATTTTAGCGACCTCTTCCAGGTCCAATTCAAACCCTCCTCACGATTAGTTGTAAGATTCTGTACAAAGCTCCGCCGATAAGCCTACGTCACCCATGCTCCCACATGACAATTATCCATAAATGTACAAAAACATGATACAAAACTGTACACAGCAACTTGACAAACCTGATGCGATGTGCAGTCGTTTCATTAGCAGGATGCAGCTGGTTGTAATGTGAAAAACGAAAGTGAAACTTATAAAACATGTTAATACATTGTTTGTGGCAAATATAGCATTTTCAAAACAATAAAAGGAAACATGGTGATCTAAATATGCCATGTGTTAGCAGTTAATACACAAGAGAAATACCCCCTCTTTAACAGTTCATTTGTGTGTATGTGCGTCTATATTAATACATAAAGGGATGCTAAATTGTAGTGTTGGGTTTATATACATTCATTATTCAAACACGCACATATAAAAACACACCAAGTTTTAACAGCCAAAATTTGGGAATACCCCCTCTTTAACAGTTCATTTGTATGTGCATCTATATTAATACATAAAGGGATGCCAAATTGTAGCGTTGGGTTTATATACATTCATTGTTCAAACACACACATATAAAAACACACCAAGGTTGAACAGCCACATTTTGGGTTATTTTTTATTTTTATTTTTTATTTATCTTTATTTATACAGGGAGAGCCCAATGAGAGCACATAAAACTCTCTTTTTCCTGGGTCCCTGTTCAAAATACAGAAAAAAATACAAACAAAAAACAAACAAAATAAGTAAAGTAAAGTACATAAGTCCATTTAAAATTTTAAAAACAGGTGCAGGTGTGAGTATAAATGCTTTTTACCAGATTATTAAATTGCATTTGTGCCACCATAGCATCCAATTTTGCTTGTCCTTGAAATATATTCCATTTTTGTGAAGCAGTGGGTGGGTAATGGGTGAAGGTTCTCCCAGTGAGGCTCTAGGCATCTGTCATCTTTTGTGATTTTAATTGCGATGTACATAGTGTATGTTTTGTCATCATTTTTACATATAGTTCTTTCATGTTCCATAGGCTTGTCCGCAACCTTAGCACTTCAAAGGAGGGTTGGATTGCTGCGTCAAATCTTATATCACTCGTCAAAAAGTCTAAGTCATGCCAGTCCCTCAACAGCTCAGGTATGCAGTCTAATGATCTGATATAAAGTAAAGTAAGTACATCAGTTTGCATAAATAGTCAATACAAAATATTATTTTGTATTGATGCTTCTTACAGAGGGCAGTGGCTCTGGAAATCTCAGCACGTCGTCCAGTTGCAGTGAGACCTACACTGGTTTTTCTGATCTCAAACCCTGAGATCGTGTGCACTTTCTGTTCCTGACCAAACAGCCCATTTGGATGCTAGCATCACGTGACTATCTGTGCTGTATTGCCAACATTGTACTGTTTGATTATTGTACAATTTCCACAAAAAACATTTCTTTATTATTTGTCCGGTCATAAATAACAGAATTAATGTTAAGATGTGTCAGAGTACGATTTGAACCTGCCGTTAATTCTCTTTTTCACAATTTATGTGTAATTATTCTGTAACAGCAGTATGAATGAGCCAGCCGGACTGGACTGATTGTGTTATCTGTCTGTCTGATCAAATCACTACCAAGATAAAACTGTTACTGTTACACCATCATGTAAAAATATTTGCACATATTTACCGACTGCTAGATTTGAAGACTGTTTTGTGTATTTATTTACTATTTTTGTTAAAAATTCAAGTTGCATATATGTAAAGTTGTCTGTCTCTGTGTCAGTTCATGTAACTACCAGCTTCTCTGAGATTTTGTCTGAAAGTGATGCACAAAACTTGGTGGATGAAGTAAGCTACAGTTAAAACATGTTTGCGTGAAGTTGAACTAGATGGAGGTGACTGTATAGATTTAATTTATTCTCTTTTGAGGATTATGTTGAATGTAGATATTGTTCATGTTTGTCATGAGATGTTTGTTATTGAAATGCTATATTGTATATCAAGTATGCAGATGTCACAAGTTTGTGGCTCTTTTTTACATAAAAGTGTTGTAATAACTCCCATTGTGTTGGCTGTGATGCTTGCAATTATAACTTATAGGCCTAGACTATATTTTTAGAATAGTAACCGTTTAAAATGAGCCTATTACATCCTGTTTGCAAAGTTACGTAGCCTGGTAGGTCAGCCACCCACAAATACATTCCATGAGAAATGAAACTGAAACTTACTTTGTTGCCAGATACACACTAAAATGTGTAATAGGGCAGGGTAAAGTGACTTTGCTGGAATTTTATTTAGTGGAAACAATATTAGGCTGCATAACAGTTTTAAATAGGCTAGGTCAACGTACATATTTTTAATAATATCCAACAAATATACAGCATGCTGACATACGAATATACAGCAAGAGTCAGTAATTTGCCGCAAGAGGGACTCGCGCTAAATCTGGCAACTAGTCGAATAAACTGGCGCTGAAACGCGTCTTGCTTGTTCCGCCTTTTATTAAATTAATAAAATGAACTCCGGTAATGTTGTGTGCGTACTGTGCCGGGGGTCTGAGGAGGACAACATCACTGGAGCTTTGTCTACAAAAGAAGAAGTCACCGCTCATCAGAACTGTCTGGTAGGCGCACAGATTTATGCAACTGAAGAGGGAAGGTTACTAATGATATGAAACATCGTTATTAAGTAACTTTGTAAAGAAGAAGACTTTCATCTTTAGCCTGCCTTGTAGTGTCAGATTAATTGAGGGCCCCTTAAAAATCTGCTACCCCCTTTTCAGTAAAAAGCCAGATCTAATTTGAAAGTGTATGTGCCTGTTGTAGCTTGGCCCATTGTCATCTCTTATTTACTTTAGGGGTGTGTTTGTTGCATTTCTAATCTAAACCATCTGATGGTATTTTCAAGTCTATAACATATTCTTTGTTAATGTTAAATATGCAGGGTAAAATGTATTTGTAAAAATGTTAAAATAAAAAAAGTAACTCAATTATCGACTTGAAATACAGGCTCAAAAAAGGGTGTGTCTTAAGGTGAGCTGAGCTTCCTCTATATATGGGACTTGGGAAAAACTTGCTGAAACACACAAACCCACTATTTTAATCTCATAGGCTATATTTGCCCGAATCTGCTAAAATATTTCCAGAATCAAATAAAAGAGGAATGCGTTCCCCAAATCAATAAGTCAGGCATTTGAGAAGTGACCCTAAACCTTAAAGCTACCAACCACAAGTTTATTAGATTTTTTTTTTTCACCAGTGGACGGCAGATGTGAAGCCTGTCCCCCTCCCCTCACCTGGCCTTTGTTCAGACTCACCTGTGCTCTCTGGTCTTCTTCTGTCAGGCCAAAGCTGGCACACTATCAGACTGCAGTTATGTAGACAGCATCTAGTGGTGATAAGTGAGAATACAACAGGGGCGGGTCAGCCAGTCTAATTACACATGGTGACTTTAAAACGTACATTGTTGCCTCACCATTCACATTTTGTGTTCTTGATGTAAACTCACTCACTGTTCTGTTTCACAGCTGTATTCTTCTGGACTTTTCTGTCAGGAAACCCCAGACTTTGATGACTTGTTTGGTTTCTCTGCCGCAGATGTTTTGGCAGAGCGACATCGTGGACTCAAACTGGTAAAATTTGGATCAAGACTAATTTAAAAGACCACAGCACTTAAACTGTATTCCCATTTGATAAACTCACAAGACTAGCGTGTTAAATATAATTCCAAACTGAAAGTCTGTTGAGAGATAGACCTAAAGGTTGAAAATTCTTATAAGGCTCCTGTTTGAATAAATGATTGAAATACAATTATAAATCCATTTCAGACTTGTAGCAAGTGTAAGAAAAAAGGTGCCACTGTGGGGTGCGAAAACAAAACCTGCAAGAGGTCTTACCATTATCCATGTGCTATCAAAGCTAAAGCCCAGACGTTTGAGGACCAAACGAACGGCACGTTTGGGTACGTTTAGCCTGAGATTGTGTTATTTAGTTTTTTGTTATATCATAAAACCCTTTCAACAGCAGTAATCTTTATCTCCAAGGTTACACTGTGTTCTCTGTCAGAAAAAGAAGTGTGAGTACACCACATTTATACTGAAATATTTGTTAGAACAAAACAAATCACAAAAAGATGTCTTCTGATAAGGTTACTGTTTTGCTGTTGCTTTTTTTTTTACTTGTTTTAATTGTCTGATGAATTGTCTTGTCTATGAAAATGCAAAGGGAAAGTCTTAAATGTGACTGTTTTTTGTTAATGGTCTCATTTGATTCATCAATGGCTGTTTTAGCTCATGCTCCTTCAGAAGTGGGACTATCTGATGATGATTTACCCAGCACTTCCGCTCGTAATCCCAAGGTGATGCATCGTCTGATTTCATTCACTCTAGGCATTTATTGTATTTACTGAACTGCTTATTTTACAGAGGAAATTGGACTTCGGTGACAGGTATGACAGTTTAATGGACATGACAATTCAAACGTGGGCAATGTTTTGAGAAATATCTATTTTTTTGATTACTCTGTATGTGTCTTAGGCAAGAAGAGACAAAAGTCCGTAGGCGCTCTAGAATAATAATCTCAGATGAATCCACAGACTCTGGTAAATACTTTTAGTTTAAGATGTGTTAACTCAGGTGAGCACTAAATATTGCTTGTAACAATATTCACTTTATTTTATCCTCCATTGATTTATGTTTATAGATGTGACTGATGCTGGTGATCAAATGGCCATGTTTGGTCCTTTAGAGTCAGACTTGGAGGAAAATACCAACTCAGAAAATGCACTGGTCAGTCTAAAACCATATTATGTAAATTGAAGACATGCCAGATTTGAATCGATATTAATTAACCTGGTTTCTAACATGTATTTATTTGTTTTATTTTCCATATGAAAAACGACAGTTAAATGGGTTTGTATTTGTTATTATTTTACATTATTAGCAAAATGAGAGCTGTGTTTCACTTTTGTATTTTTTTCCCAGAAATCTCCCTGTCATTGTTACTGCGACAGGTATGTAAGTATGCAAAGTTATAATTCATATATTTAAGTATGACATACCAACCATAAAGGTCTTTGTTTTCTAGTTCATCAAATGGAGAGGCAGGACACCACTGAGGATCCAGTCTCTTCACTTCAGAACTCAAACACAGAACTGCTTCAAGTGGAGCCCAGTGACGTCTGCATAGACTCCTCACACTTCTGGAGCAACTGTATCTCATCAGGCTGCGCACAAGCAATATTCGGAGAGTTCCTTGAAGAAATGAAGGGCATATTCACCAGAATAACGTCCGGACAGGCCGATACACAAGGTAAAATATCCTCATGATGATTATGAATAATGATTTAACGGTCACACGCTGAGGCATGTTGAGTTTGTGCAGATTGTGATGTAGCATTGAAGGTTATGATGGCTTCTGGAAAACTTGGGGAGCTTGTAGCCAAACAACAAAGAGGTAACTTCACTTCACTGCTGATAATTACCGGTATTCTGGTGTCAAGTATATCAATATGTGTGTTTCTCCTGACAGATTTACAAAAGAAACTAACAGAGCTGCAACAAGCCGCAACAGCTTTAAACAAAGTGGTATCGTTCCTCCCAAAATGAACAAATATGTTTTATGTTTATTTTAATTTAATTATCTTTTTTAACCCTCTAATCACTGTCCAAGAAAAATCACATTATGAGCTAAAATATAGTGCAACACCCTTCTAATAAACTTACTATACAAAACTATACAGACGCGCTGTCATGTTTTCTTTACAAGTTAAACATTAAATTTTACTACACACAGTTTGTACAGTTAATCAAGCCTGCACGAGATCAGTGCAGACTCTCATTTATAAACTAGAACGCACAATCTCTCCAGCACTTCATAACAACCAGGCACAGTCCACGCTGATAGAGCCTATAGTAGATCAAATCCACCTAGTGCATGTTGGGTAATTATCAATTCTTAAATGCTCCACAGCGACTGGCACGACATATAAAGTCTTTTAGCAGGTTACCATCAATTTGCCAAAAAGTTACGGTCTGGGTTACTTCCGTCAGGTGATTGACACAATACTTGAAGCAGAACTCCTCGAGATCCTACGTAACAATTTATGATAATATATTACACATTTTTATTAACACTGTTGACTTGAATTAAAAACTTACCTCAGCGTCATAGCGCACTGCTGCAGAAAGAAGTGAAAAAGCATTTTCTACTGTTATTCCCCTCTTGATAATGTGCTGACATAGACGTTTAAGGCGATTTTCACAATATGAAGTGGCAAGATCCAACAGCCCTAATGCAGTGGTAACAACACAGGGTAAGTGTTGTTTGAACAAAGCCTGAACAGTGTCTGACTTATACAACTTAACGTCTCACCAATGGCCTCTTCAGCAGAAAGCTCCACATTGTCTGTGTAGAGGAACTCCAGGAAGGATCGGTAAACTGGATATGAGAACTGGTCTATTTCAATGACCTCCTCCAAATCCTCATTCCAGTGGGATTGAAACATGGACCTGAAATGTTCACATCTGAGCAAAAAACACAAAAACAATTATAATTCATTATATTACATTATACCATGTGTCCATGGGGACTCTGACCTGATTTTGAGAACTGCTTTGTGCACATAAATATATTTGCCATCCACACAAAAC
The DNA here is from genome assembly GCA_000787095.1 of Periophthalmodon schlosseri. NCBI lineage: Eukaryota > Metazoa > Chordata > Actinopteri > Gobiiformes > Gobiidae > Periophthalmodon > Periophthalmodon schlosseri. The sequence continues at coordinate 145,751 of KN485367.1, read as the reverse complement.
TTCAGGTCAGCTGTCTCTGGATTATCAAACTCCTTTTTCAGAGACTGGGCAACAGTCAAGAAATCTTCATGCTCTAAGGAACAGGTCATTCAAAGCAAAGCATGAACAAACTCTGGCAAGAACAGTTGGTAAAAAATGAATCTGAGCCCATTTAACCCAAAGTCTAACCCTATCTGTTATAAGTCCGACAACTTCCTCTCACATACACACACCGAGGCCTTTTTGATTAGCGTGTACACATTTGAATAGACAAAAGAATAATACTGAATATACCTATTGTAGAGTTGACCATGCAGTCTTACCAGTGGAAAGAAGCCTCCACATGACAGGGGGCGTGGCGAGGCAGGCAAAGACATCATCAGTGCATGTGAAGTGTGTGAGATAAGGCAGCACAATGGACTGGCCCCGACACTGGCCCCACATGTAAACCTGACCACTTTGAGTCTTGGCCGCTGATGTGTGAGTGGAGTGACAAGCGGCTATCTCTACTATTCTGCTCAAAGATACAGACACAGATGAGACATTTTAATAATAGACAAATATGAGATTATCAGTGTTGGAGTAGTTACACAAGTTGTTAAAAATGTTATATATTACACTACATACTGCCCCAAGAAAGTAACTTTATTTATTTGTTTGTAATTAATCAAAATTGTGGTTTTATGTTTTATTAAAGAGATTTAAATAAAGGTACACAAATAAGTTTAAACTGGCTCAAATGGCATAATAATACAACAGAAATGGATAACATAGTGCTGCTACAAGCTGCTCCTCTCTGCTTCTGAGATGGTGCCCTGACGGCAGAAGTCGTGTCTGAGGGTTTGTCACTTTAACACTTTCAAGAGCTCCTTGTTTAAGCTGTGTCAAGACTTATTTTACAGAGGAAAGTCATGCTTTCTTCCCAAGCATTGATGTTGGTATTACAAGGGTCTAAATATTTTGTCAGTAATTTACTTACAAGTGTTTTCACAGTAATGTGTTACACCATACATTCCTTAAAATTGTTATTTAATTTAATTTAATTTTAATTTTAACAGTAACTAAGTATTTGTAACTATGTTACCTAACAATGTTGACTATAAGTTGATGTAAGACTCTTACCTCTCTTTCTCAGGCATAATCTGAACTGGATTCAGCTGGTTGCTCTTGTTGCCGGTGCCCAGTTGTCCATATGTGTTGGAGCCCCAAACATACAGCAGGCCTTCATCAGTGAGGGCCAGGGAATGGGCATAACCTGAGACAATCTGGAGAGAGGAATTCTTCATTTCACAAGACATTTTGAACTGTTGAATACATTAAAATAGCCCTATTCTAGCAGCCACACCATAGTTTGAACCGTGGCCTCAAAACAATAAGGGGGTTTTACTGGATAATGCCACAGATTTCGGTACTAGGGAGGCATATGTGTGTTAAATGAATGTTACCTGTTGCACACATAACCCCTGCAGACCAATCAAATGGCATGGTGTTAGCTGGTTCCCATTGTTTCCCAGACCAAGTTGTCCATTTCCATTATAGCCCCAACCATATACCTGCATGAGAAAGACGATGTTGGGCTGAATGAACAAAAAACAGGTACTTTTGTGTCTAGAGTAAAAAAAAAAAACAAAAACCTCTCCGTTGTCCACTACTGCCAGTGATGAGGTCTGACCACAGACAATACTAACTGCCACCTTGTTCTGCAAACAGCTGGACACTCTGCGAGGCGTGGGCTGGTTGGCTGTGGATCCTGAGCCCACTTGTCCACAGTTATTATAGCCCCATGCAAAGACCTACCAAAGTTCATAAAATATGGTTGTGAAGTATAAGGCATTGTGTTTTTTTTTTATTGTCAAATCCAACAATCACAAAAACCCTTGTCTCCACTCAAAGAAGCTTAACTACATTCCTTGTGTGTTCAGCAAACAAGCTTCTTAGTTCTAGAAAATTGTTGGCTACATAATGTACAAGACTTGTAGGAAAAATATTCTCAAATCAGAAACTTAAAGTAATAAGATTTTGGTCCCACATTATCTTTTACAACCTCTAAAGTTTGCAGTTTAAGTAAATGTAAATGTGAACACAGTAAAACATTATTGCAGGACATCTATGCCAGTGCAGATTAAAGTCGCACAATAACCCACACACACCTCTCCAGAGTCAGTCAGAGCCATTGAATGGTGAGAACCACAGGCTACTTCAATGACCTTCTTATTGAGCAGGTTTGCAGACACAAGTACTGGAGACACCCCCTGATTGGTGGTCCCATTGCCAAGTTGGCAATAGCTATTGTGCCCCCAGGCAAACAACTCGCCATCTAGAAAAACAAACATTGATTAACAAGCGATTACACGGTTATTTAGAAAGTTTGGATTGCAAGGTGTGTGTCCTTACCTTCAGTGGCCAGCAGCACATGAGGTCCACTGCCGTAGCTGAAGCTGACCACCTTCCTGCCACTCAGGAAGTCCAGTTTCTTAGGTACAATAGTGCTCAAACTGTCCCCCGTTCCCAGAGAGTTACCACAGTTCAGACCAAACACGTACACCTGAGGAGGGTTAAAAGGAAGCCAACAGCAGAGTGTAAGAAGTGATCTGTCAAATGGGGAACAACACAAACCCCAAATGCTTGAATTAGGAATGATAAAGAACTGATAATATAACGTGGTAGCCTCAAAAAGAGAACAAACAGTTGATGTGTAAAGTTCTGCAACTGTGTTTACCTACTTGGTTAACAGACCGTTTATGTAGGCTGCATAGACATATACAGTCTGAACCTGAGTCACAGCGAAGTTGGCCTACTTACTTAAATACTTTTTGAAAATAAATGTCTGAACCTCATCATCATTGGTGATGTAGATGGCCTCGTTTGCAGACGCTCCAAAAACACAGGCTTTCCGGATAGAGGACAGCTCCTGCGCATTCATCAGGCTGAACATGGGCCATTTGCTCACATCCACCATGATGGAGCCACTGCCAGTCTGCTGGAGAGGTGACCCAGGATGTGCATCTGTTATCTGATTTGGAGAGACAGTTAAGTTGGACACTTCCAAAAATAGTGATTATTGTAGTTTGATTATTGTAGTTTTATATATTATATGTGTCTTAATGATTCAAAATTGCCACATTTCATTTGTACCACCAGTTCTGATAAATTAGGTCAACTGTGGTGACTTTTTAAAAGACATTTTTGTGGGTGAAGATGACCAGCTGCACAAAGGCAAGTCTGACGCACCGCAAACACCAGAGCGGTTGCGCGCACTGTTGCACTGGATCAGAACACTGCGCTCATAACATATGTTTTTATGCAGTAGAGTTTTATAGTTCTACTTCGTAATGATCTAGTCTATAGAGGCATTAGAATATTCTGTGTAAGATACTCATAAGACAAACGCACCTTTCGCAGGGGAGTCCCATCCTTAATGCGAAGGCTGTGAACCGCGACTAACCGCCACAAACTGAACAAGCCCAATGAAACTGCGAACTTCCATGACGCTTATTTGCGGAAGTTGCTGTGGATAACAGCGCCACGTGACTGCGCTGCACAGGCCAAAGAGACGGCGACACTTCACAGTCATTATTCAGTTTTATCACTGATGCCACGTTGTTATGCGATATGTAAAAATAATGTGTAATACAAGGAGACATATACAAGAATATATAGACCTGGCCTCGGTTAACGATTTAAATATCAAGATATAATACATTCTATAGGCTATAAAATATGTTCTGCGTGACAACGTTACAATGTGAACTTACTTTGATCTCTTTATGAGGGATTTGCGTTTTATGACATTGTTTATTGAGAGGTTAACAAATAATCTTTAGATGATTTAATTTTTCCCATGGAGACGTGCCTCTAACTCTATGCTATATATATATATAAAACCACAAAGCATGAGTTTTGACATGTAACCATTAAATTGACTGAAAACTAATTTCAAATGATATTATTATATCATATTAGTCTGCTAGAGTAAAGTCATCCTATCACTGAACAGCAGTTGAACCAAATGTGTGTAATCACAACACTCGGAAGGACCAAACAGCTAAACAGCAAGTTTATTATGGTTAAGATGAGACAAATAATGTCCTGATGAGGATATGAAAGGAAATGTCAAATCTCCTGACTGAATCATGGCGATGAGAACTGTTGCGTTTGGAGTTATGAGTGAGAGAAAAGTGTTTTACAAAGTTCAGTGAATATTTGAAGAGAAAGACCTCTCAACAGCAGAGAGCAGCATAGACCATTCCCATGGCGAACCTCCACCGCACAGGGAGACCATAGATTACTGTACAACTCCCATTTCAGTGTAGTCCAGATACTTAAAGAAATGTCTATTTTAATAAAATGAAAAACAAAAGGCACAATGATTTTCAACTCATTCTTATCTTTAATATGCACAAGAGTTGAAAGCATCAATGAGCCACCTTAAAGAGAATAATTCAATCTAAAATTTATAAAAAGATATAAACAACCAGAGGCCAAAACGCTGTCTGTTGTTGTTCTTCTCCTATTATTTATTTAAAACAACTTTTCATTAGCAAGTAAAAATCTTGCAACAAACATAAGCTTGTATCCAATTTAGATACAAGACAACAAAATTGTAAATCTTTAAAGTGGCTCGGCCTAGTCTGCCATTTAATGACTGTACATCCTCTCTATAACTTTGTTCAGTTATAAACAGCTAGTCCCAAAAACAGAGCGAATCCCCCCCTCCCCCTTTCCCTTTCCCTTCCCCTCCCCCTCCCATTTCTGACTTCTTCTCAGTAGTTAGCAGGCAACAAGAGGACCAGAATGTCTTCAGAACTGGGGCGAGGGCTGACCTCCTATTTGGACACCTCAAACCCTAAACCAACGGAGACGATGCCATTTCAGTAGCCCGTCACCACAACAAATAGGAATCAGAGCCCCTTTTGACTTCTCAGCATATCACCACAATACATATGCAAGTCAAAAATGAAAACAAAACAAGAAATATTGCTTGAACAAAAAAGCCTCCCCAGCCATTGTTGTCAGTAAGATTATTGTCCATCCAATGACTGATCGCTGCAGCAGCTTTGTACAGGCTTTATGTAAATATATTTATATATTCCTTTGATGGCAAGGAGAGATACACATCACATTTTTACATTAGTCATACTGGTGATGAAATTGTGACCTCTTCTTTAAACGTTAGGTAAAGAGAAGGCTGACCTGTACTCTGTGTTACATTAGTCTTTGATGAGTACAAGACGCTTTCTGCAGACATCAATAGGCCTCTCGGACGTGTGCATAAAACCAAAAGAACAAAAAAACATGGAAGCTCCACAAACTCAAACTCAAAATGTGGTGTGTATAATTGTGAGACTAAAAGTTTTGAATTAAACAGGAATATTTCAGTTTAAAATGAGTCAGGCCCAATTAATTATGGGTCACTTTAAATATTTTTATGTATAAATACAATGAGCCAGAAAGAGCTAGAACATAAAATGAAACAGTGAATTAAAACCAATGATTTGAAATTAGTTTAGATAAGTTGAGGTCAATCAGATCAACATCTTTTTTTGTCCAACCCTCCCACCCCCTTTTTCAAGTTTCACATTACAGGGGAGCCTGGACAGGGCACTCGGTCACAGGATAAGACCAAGTTCACACTGAATAAACATTGTCCTGTGGTAGGAAAAAAAAAAAGAAAAAAAAAAGTCTGAAATTCTCAAAAATCTTCTCTTAAAATTTGACATTATCCAGATGGACTTTCATCACCTTTTGCAAGAACAAAAAATAAAATCACATTTTTAAACAACAAAGTCTAAAAGTCACCAAATGTCATGCTTAAAAAAGTGACATTGAGTCATGAGTCCCGTCGGTCAGTTCACCACAAAACCTTCGCCATTTTGAGCCCTTTCGCATCCACTTGCTCCCCGCTGGACTGTCGTGGGACTCCAGTGGGGTGGGTGGGTCCATGGTTAAATCATGGCTTATGCTCTGGGATTAACTCTTTGAATTCGGAGGGTCGTCGAGGTGCCTGGCCTTTAACAATCTGTGCAACTACGTGAATGATTGTGTGCATTTTGTGTCAGTGAAAAAACACCAGGACAATTCAAGAGAGGAAAAGCACAAAATAAAACCACAAAAAACAAAACAGCAGTATTTTCCCCATATGTGATATGATGGCTTCTAACAGAAGTATGCACACCGAGTTCTTCCAAAGTGTTAAGTGAGTGTTGTGCCTGTATATGTGACGTTTGGAGTTCAGTGAAGACTTGACATGTAGCAATTAATACTTGCAGAGAACGCTTTTTTTCCTTCTGCGCCTCATGTGTATATTTTTAAAAGCAGAAGATATGAACAACAATCCTCCTGATGTCGGTTGCCAGATTACATTTCCAAACTTCTACATCCTGTTTGGTTTTTTGTTTGCTTTGTTGATTTAAAAAGACAGACATCCCGGTTTTGCAAAGGTGGACACGAGTCAATCCTTCAGTGGTGAATTTCCGTGGGTAAGAGAAGCTATGGAAATCCTTCTGTACCAGGTTGCCAGGTTGGAGGAAAATATGGATGAATGTCTTAGAGAGAGTACCCGTGCAAATGGTTGGACCAAACATCCTGGTGTTTAAAAGTTGAACTCCTTTGTCTGCATGTTGGAAGCTGGGTCAAAGGCGTAGGTTCCTCCTTGAGTGGTTTCAGGCATCACGTTTGGATCTTCATCAATCTGGTTAACAAAAAAGAAAAAGAAAAAAAAAAAAAAAAGACACATATTTTAACAATGATTAAAAATTAAAAAATAAAATAAAAAATGAAGGAATTGGAGGAAAGCATTGTATTCTTACATCATCTCCCGAAAAGTACTGATCGATAATTTCAAAGGCTAGTTTGTAGATGTCCTCATTCTCATGTTGTTGCAGATTTTCTATTTTTCCCAGACCTAAAAAACAAGAAGTTTTTAGCAAACACCCCAAAACTAGTTGTAAAAACAAACAAAAAAACCAAACAAAAAACAAAACACACTGACCTCCGCACTCCTCAATGATCTCGGCGATAGTGCTGGCTGCGTCTCCCGCCATAATGAGGATATTCTTAAGACCGTCCAGTACGACTTGCACCACCTGGGAGTCCTTCACTGACAGCAGGTTACAGAACGGAGGGATGACGTCCTGATCCACCAGGTACTCCACCTACACGAACCCATACATGCACCACATTCATACTTGTTTACAACACAGGTACATGGTTATAAGCATAGGGACATTTGCATTACTTTATAAAGAGACAATGACAAAAGTAACCAGCTAAATAAAGTAGAAAGGAAAAGTGTAATAAATCATCTCACCTGCTCTTTCCGGCCACTGATCGTAAGGTTGCTGATGGCCCATGCTGCCTCTTTTTGGGTGCCAAAGTCTCCCTGTTGAGAAACAGGCTGTTACAACTAATATTTTCCTACATTTCCAAGGCATTTTTATTTTATATGTATACCAACTGAAATTCATCCAATAAAAAAAAACAAAACTGCTTGCAAATACATGCTTGGAACTACAGACAGTTTTGTAGACACTTGATTATGCACAAACCTTAGCCAGTTGCTCAATAATCATGGGAATTAGGCCAGCATCAATAACAGCTTGAACCTGCTGCTGATTACCGGCTGTAATGTTGGAGAGGAACCAAACTGCCTCCTACAAAACACAAATATGATTTAGAAACCTCCTAATACGCAGTTTAGATATTTTCCTTCTTCACTGCATGATGATCAAAGCCAAATACCATTTTTCAAATCATATCTTAACCATACAAACAGCTTTACCTTGTTAATTTTTTCTTTTGGGTGTGTGAGCAGTTTAGGAAAGTGTGAGAGGACGTCGTAGTTGAGCACAACCTGTGTCTGCTCGTCTGTGCCGGTCACAATATTTCCAACTGCCCTCAGAGCTGCAGTCTGCAACATCAAGCACATAAGCTCACAAGGCCGTGATAAACACAGTTACATTATTACACATCGTTTTGCGCAATTACCTGAACTTTGACCTCTTTGTTACTGAGAAGAGGCACAAGATACTGAACAACACCCGAATCTATGACCATCTGGATCTGCTCATTGCCACCGTCCGTCAGATAGGAAAGAGCCCACACCGTGTCAACTAAGATCTAAAACAAAGATTTATGCATTAAGTGGTTAAGTAATAAATGCTGTATCAGCTCCATTATAGTGAGTCACACATCCACTCCTAACTTGATACTTACATTAATATCTGTATGGTATATCAGCTCACAAAGGGCAGGCAAAATCTGGGGAGAGTAAGCAGCTTTAAAGGTACTGGAAAAAAAAAACCAAGACGACGGAAAATCCACAACAGACAGA
>KN485367.1:100829-137389 GCA_000787095.1 Periophthalmodon schlosseri | reverse complement strand
CTGTTTCCATGGGTGGTGGTGGATCCTTGTTTCTGCACAGATTAACAATAACCCAAGTGACGTTTCGGAGAAAAGTAATTGGGATTGATGGATTGATGAATTCAAGCAAAGGCTTCACAACCCCCAGAGAAATGACATAGTCCCTGCATTTGGGACCATCACCTGTAGATGACAAAGTTCAAGTCAAGAACACTTCTTAGAAACAACAGTGATTTAATGCAGAAGAGAAAACATTACCAATTATGTTTCCTAAAGCCCATACAGCCTGTTCACATACGTTCTGATGGGGAGAGTGGAGTAATCGCAGAAATGGCGGAACCGCATCTGGAAATGTAGCATTCACATTTAGACACAGGTACAAATGAGATCAATTCATTGTTTACACTCATTCTAAAAAGTCCTTGTAAAGTCAAGAAAACAGCAGTATTTGTGTTACAACTATGGAGCTGGAGACAAAAAAATGACCAAACACAATTGAGAATTACAATAATTATGGTGCTTTTCTTTATGATTAAAACTTACTAGCTTTAACCACATCCTGAGTCTGTGACGATGTCCCAGAAGCGATGTTGGTCAGGGCCCAAGCTGCCTCAAACTGAAGAGACGGACTGGAGGAAAAATATATAAAATAAATAGTCAAAAATATACAAGAAATAACAGATCAGGTTTGTGCAGTTCACCTAATTAAAAGCTCACAGTGGCAGATTTTAAGCACCCATGTGTGCAATCAGAAATGGGAAATCTGTCCCAACCACTCTACCACCATGAAGGATGTAACAGGGATCCATCATGGTGGGAGCAAATCAATTAGGTGCGATTGTCTTCATGAAATAACAAAATACAAATTTACCATAACACAAAAAGTGGTTCAATTCCAAATCCCACAAAGAATTGTTGTGCATGTCAGTTTTTCTATAGAGGGTCTGAACCACCATAGATCTTAGTAATTAAGTAATAATCCACAAATGTGACAATCCAAATCCATAGTACCTTCAGTTAAAGTCATAAGGGATGGTACAATATGGACTTTATCAGTAGATAACATATCTGATGTTTGTCATGTTGTTTGGGCCAAGAACCAATAGAGATTTTAAATTTCACACAACATTTAAAATTCAAATGTTGCAAAATACTATCTGCTACCTACTTGTCTCCATGAAGATAAAGAAGTGTGCATCTTCATGGAGACTAGCAGGGGGGGAAGGTCCTCCACCAAAAGTTACATACTGCACCTTTAAAACATCTGATGCATTGAGGACTGGGAGTGACACATGACAGAGAGACCCGCAATATAGGAAAATGGTTCTATATCACACCAATATTAGCACAGATCCTATGTTACTCCCCAAGTAATTTAAACATCTGTTCCGCCCTGAATATAATACAACTAAGAATAATGACTTACTTGTCATCGTCTTCCAGGCATTTCACTAAAATAGGCAAGATACCAGACTTTATCAAGTCATCAATGGGAGGATTTCTGTCACTCGAGAGCAGCTTCCTAATAAAAGAGTAAAGCATGTTTGGTTCTGCAGGAGGTACAACCCTTTTTGTTACAAATGGAGACTTACCTGGCTGCCTGCACAGCACTGAGCTGGATGACTGGATTGGCACTTTGGGCATTCTGTAGCAACAATGACAAGAGAGTCAAACAAAAACGTTACATAAGAAAGACAATAGAAGGCTACATTAGCAGGCTGCCGTTTGACCCAAGGGTCTACAGTGGCAGATCGGCTTCCATCATCTGTGCTTACCATGTGTACAATCACATTCATTAAATATATGAACAGTCACGTTCAGATGGACCTCAGCCTGCTCAGATGCAAAGCGCTCGTTATGTGTACGCGGCCGCGTGGACTTTAAAGCGGGGCCACGAGTAGCTGACAATGGAGCGCGCTGTGCGTCATGATCTGTGAGCTCCACCATGTGCTTTTGTTTCACTTCTCCTTATTTACGGTGTGTGTTAGATCATGTATGGATCATGAAAATATCAGTGCTTATATTTTTCGGTGTGTAGAACTAGTTTTTTTATCTATATGTTTTGAGCAGTCAATCACGCCGACATCATTGACATGTATACCACACAGAGCAAACGAGACGGGGAGAGCACTCTGTAAGAGTGCGTCTCCCCCGGCTTACGGAGGTATATATGAGTTAAGTCAGGGGGCACTGTCTGTCTGAGCATTCTTTCTTCTTATTACACTGCAGCTCTCCAACATGTGGCACAGAAACGAGAAAGGATTGATACAAAGGGGAGTGTATAAAGACTGTGTTGTTCAGGCTACTCCAACAGCCCCATTCTCTCTCAGCCACAGATCCTTGATGCCAGGTTATGCAGTGCACATTTACAGATTAAAGCTGGAAAGTCTAATCACAGTATAACGCAATGCTTTATAGTGGTCATGGATGTGTGCAGGAACAGGTTGTAAAAGGACGGGCCACATCAGATAATCGTCGAAACATGGGGCATTTTGTTTGGGAAAAATATGCAACAAATGTTACAAACTCACATATCATGAAATACACACACAAAAATATTAAGTCTTACCTGTAAGATGGCCTCAAGTGTTAGATTTTGCTGTAAAAAAACAAACAAAACAAAAACGCTCAGTCATTATCTTTAGTATTGATGCACTTTTCATATGCAGTGATACCTTCAGAAAATCTGAAGACAACTTAAACAAACTCCATGTGAGCGCAAATACTACATCACATACTTCTGGGTTGAATGCATGTTTTAATTTTGGCCTATTCCTATAGACAACACGGTTATTGTTGCCCCCATTAGACACTTACCCCTAACCCTTTGAAGTCTGAGTCCACATCCGAGTCTTCCAAACTTTCCTCAGCTGGAACATTTCTTTTCTTCAGTAGATGTTCATCTCGTTTGATCTAACAACCACAAATGCAAGTTGATGAAAGTTACTGCTTTGATGAATACACAATTTAAAATGTTATTACCATTAAATACATAGCATTCTTTCTTTTGTATAAAAGGTGCATATCATATGCATTGTTATCAAAATTGCACCAATGCTTGATCACAAAACAAACTATTACAGAAAACTTAAGCCTCTCCACATTTTAGACTGCAGCACATCCCATCATCCCATCGCTCAGTGAAGTTGTGAGTCAGTGGTAGGAGGAGATTCCCTTGCCCTACATTCCAGTGCTTCGTGCTGCTGTGCGTCACTAGTGACTAATCATGTAGTGCAGAGCTGCTCTCATTTGGATAACGGGAATGTGCTAGACTTTAGACACCTCAGCAATTCACAGTATTGACTTGCTATGATCTGAACCACAACTCCAAGTATGATGGCAACGGTTTTACTAGTTCAGAAAATCTATCATTTGAATCAAATGCGCTGGTCAGCTAAATGGCTGATTTTAATAGTCATAATTGGTGTATATCACATTGTGTAACTTATTGAGCAGACTAAAAAATGTAGTTTTGCAGAGCTCTCACCTTTCGCAGCTCTACGGTCACCTCATTTCGATGTCTTCGCATAGTCTGAAACAAAAAATAAAAAATAAGGAATCAGTGAAATTCTCAATGGCGGATTAGTTCAAAATGTTAGTTTAAAGTAGTTAAAAATAGTTTCAAGTTTTAACTTGGATTATGTAATGTACTATTATTTTGTATTGCTTGAAACAAATATAATTTAACCCCCCCCCCCAAAAAAAAACCAAAAAAACAAAAACCAAGAATCATAATTAGTTATGCAAGTACAACTGGATATTGCGATGGACGGTACTCTGAAGTGACTGTTCTGAGCTTCAGATTGCCTTCCTAAATAGCTCCTTACATAATAAGGGCCACTGGTCACACTAAGACCAGTCAAAAAGTCTCTCAATCACTGCAAAACATTACCAACTAGCAGCAGCTGGACCTGTAGCATTCAAACAGTGTTTATTTGTGCATTTTAGTGCTGGCAATAAACATGGCAACTCTAATACTAGTCATCACATATACGCTATGACAAAACCAGTTGAGCTACATGCAACCCTAAATTATAAGGAGAAAACAATAGGAGATTATGACCAGCTCCATGTGAGCCTCTGCTGCTTTGCCTTTCAAAGCTGCCCCTAATGATGTCTCAAATCAAGGGCAATCTGTTATGACTGACCTACATAAGTAAAATCCAAAATGGCATTTTGTTCTGCTGTAGTCTGAGTCACCCATTTATAAAAACTCAGGCAGTGGCTCTAAAGAGGATCCAGGTCAGACATACAAGATGCCTGAAATAGCATCAGGAATGCACTTGGCAAAATCTGTTTGCCATAGTAGCCATGTGCTTTTACACTGACACCAAGTTTCAAAACATCAGCTTTGGTTTGCGCTTATAGAATGTCGCCATGAGTCTCTCATTAAAGAAAGTAACAGTCCATCAATATTGATCTGAAATAGAATTTAGAATAAGGCTTTTTGGCACAGCGCAACAAACAAATGCTTAAAACTCACATAACCCATGTTGTAGTTTGATTTACATATTACGACGCCAGACATTTAAATGTATAGATTTTAAATTTAACTGAAACATATACCTTTGGTCTGCCATATAATTGATTAAATTAAGGCCCCAGATTCAACAATACGGTTAAATGTCAACCTATAGCTGACAATGCTAACGACTAAGGAGGGGCAAGACAAGTTTGAACCAAATAAGACCATTTATTGGTGCGATCCAATAATGTTGCGACAGGTTTATATTCGAGACGTTGATGCATAACTATTATTATCAGAAATGAGTCATAAAAGCAGTAAACATTAGGATAGAGTTGCCGGGTCAGGCCCTGCCTCGCTAAACCTGGTGCATAACCTGAATCTTAGCATGCTAAGCATGGGAAGGCTAAAGAGTAGTGACTGAGCCATTTCATCCTGCACACAGCCAAATTAAGTGCGATTGCACAAACATCTTGGTAGACGTCATTTAAACCAGCTTTTGACCTCGATTTTCAAGCGATAATCAAACTAAATATTATCTAGTGCTGAAAATACGTATTGGTTACAAGCTAGCTTAAATCAAGGATGGCGAACTATTGCTATCTAGCTAGGTGGCTATGCTAGCTGTAGTAGCCGGGCCAGGCTAAACAACGAGGCCCAAAGTGTGCAGTTTTGTACACATTAATATGTCGTCCCATGTAAATGACACGTGTATTTACTCTTAAACATACCTCGACATCTCGTCCCTTGTTTTTAAAGCTCTTGATGCGATGGTTTTCTAAGCCGTTGTTTTCTGCCATAGCTGTATGAGGTTTAGCGCTTACTCCGGCTTTGGGGATCTCCTCTCCGTGAAAGACGAGGCACGGCTCCTGCGCTGCTCCAGAGGAGGCGGTGGCGGCGGGGAGGAGCGGAGCGAGGGGCGGGTTCACCTCCGCACGGGATGCCCTTCTTTATAGCGTCAAAGCCAGAGCAGACTACGCGCTCTTATCATCAATTATTGGGGAAATTTACGTGAGCGCTGATAAAAAACAACTTGACACGAGAGCAGCATAAAACAAGAACAGACAATGTGCGAATGGTTTATTTAACCCAGCAATATTTGGTTTTGCTTGTATACTGACAGTGCAATCAAAGACACACATTTGAAATTGTTAAAATATGATACATTAGAGAATACGCTGTGCCATTCAGAAGATTAACTGTTTAAGATTAAATCAACATGATTTTTTTTTTACTGAAAGCAAGATATACGCATGATCACTTAATTAATAAGGCAAAGTATACAGTCTTTGTCTACAGTAAAGTAAGCAGGTTATCACTGCAATCAAATTAAATCCAACAAATATAAATAAACAGACCGACATAAATATATAAAAATGCAATTTTCTCATGAAAAAAATTAACACATGGCTTCTGTTCTGACAGTTTGATACCATTGCGATTAGGCTTTCCCGCAACCGTACATGAATGAGCTGCAACTAAATGAAAGTGTGTAAGTTTCCCAGGAGGCCAATGAAAAACATCTGGTAATAGGTTTACAAGAATCACTGTCATTTTAACTTGGTGTTCAAGTGAGCAGTAGTGTTCTTTATGAAGGAGACACCAAGAAAAGCAGCAAGTGAAACATACAACATGGGGTAAGAGAAGCCACTGGGGTCACATAAGATTTGATCAATGTTTTGATTTGACCATCAATATCGAACATTCATAGGTTTCTTTATGATGGACAAAACATTTAAAGAGAAATACAAGCTTTATAATAGAGTTTTCAGAAAATCTGTTGTTCAAATAGGATCTTCTCAAATCCTTGTGGTGGTGTATGGTAGAAGTCACTAAACTGGCAATCCAAGATGGCACTGTCATCCACTGTAAACAAAAAATACATACATAAATATAATAGAAGTTAGAGCATTTTATACATTTTCCAGGCATGTATGCATTTCTTAGCAAAGGAAAGGAAATACTGCCCTCTATTGAGTGTGAATGGTTATTATCCATTAGTGAGACGCAAACTAGCAGCGTTTAAAGTGACTGAAAATCTTACCATAAACGACAGGATATACAGTGCCTCGAATGCCTGAGGAAGGACACTGCATGTTCTTTCCATTCAGATATAAGTTCAGTTCCACGTGGTCATATGTGACTCCCTATGGACAGACACAAAAGCCAGCTTTATAGATTTGATTGGCAAAGTCTCCATTAGAGCCTTACAATAACAAAATAAGATGCCAATTCTCATAATATATTAAAGGGACATTATTCTCATCTGTGCCAAATCATTTTATAATACTATTTTCTAACACAGATTGTCAAAAGTGTAGAGAACTTGAATAACTTCATGTATATTAGTTGCACTCAGCACTCCTGGTTTGTATATACATAGCATTAAAACTGGCATTTCAGAATACAACTTCTGATTAAGTTAACCATGAAAAGTACAAAAGTGCAATTAGGTGCAACACACAAAGGTTCACAAGTATTTTGGTTTATTAAGTTGAACACAATTAACTTACCACAATGTCACCCTCTTGTGGAATACTGTTTGCCGGCAGTCTGTTTTTCTCTTCGTTATTGTGGTATACAGAGCCATCATGCCTCAAGACTAGGCTGTTAATGTCTCTGCCTAAAGGCACTTGGTTAAGATTTACCTTTTGAGTAGCCACACCAATTCCCCACACACCTGAACACATTAAAAAGTATAGCATCACAAACACATCTTCTTTGTTATTACTCCATTTTAAATATAATATAAAAAGTATAGAGTAGCGCTCAGTCACATTACCTGTGGATTGAATCTTGAATTCAAAGTAACTCTTATTTTGGTGCAAAGGGGCATTGGCCAAACATCCTCCAGTGCCACATATCCTCCGACCACTTTTGACAATAACAACATCTGTGCCTGGAAAAACAAATGAAGGGTTCAATAGCAAAAACAGATATATCTCAGTTTTTTGTAAAATGCCAAAAAGTCTTAGCATTTTTGTTAGCATCTTCTAGAGATATTAGCAATGGCAATAATTTATAGTGGAGAAGAGATGGAGTTTTATTTAGATAACAGTAAAATATGCTTGGCTTTTGAAAATATTACTATACTAAGAGTAAACTAAAAGCCTCCAATGACTTTTTCAAATGGCACGTATCTATTTTTGCAAATGAATTCTTCAAATATTTAACATAGTGCCAAATTAACTCTCTGATCAGTAGTTGTGAAATGCATGGGATTCTTCTAGTCTATCAACCAATATTTCAGTCTTCTCTCAAATGTTTAGGGTTGTTTTGTTTGTACAATATGCACTCTTAACAGAAGATATTCGAGTTTTTTTTTTGGTTTTTTAGCCCAAACCGTGCAGCTCTACATGATTAGGCCTGTCACGGTAATTACTATAGCAGCTTATCGTTCAATATATGATGGATGGATTTGTTATCTGTTTGCACTATGATAAGATTTGAGCTTCTATGACTTCTTAACTGTTTCATTTATTTATTGCATTTCACGTTCATTAACTGCACATATAGAATGTTTTTTGGGTGAGAAACCTGCTTTAGGGTTGTGTCAGTTTCTTAAAGGCATTCAGTATTATGGTCTATATTTTCATACGCAGTAAATTTGTTATCGTGACAGACCTAAAAATGATCATTCACACTTAACCTGTAGCTTTGTATTAGTAATAACCCAAACATGAGATTCTACTGGGTCACCATACAAACGTACAACGCAAATAAACTCATATGACATGAGTTTCTATTCAGTTATTCTGTTGAGTGACAGAAATTAGCTCGACAGCGGCTAACAAATGCTAACAGCGGAAGTAGCAAACAGTCGAGGTCCGTGACAACAGCCAGTCACCGGTCAAATGTATAAGTATCTTACCCATGTGATGAGTGTCTAACTGAACCGTGGGCATTTCTTTTAAGGGAATATGCCCCGAACCAGCATCGCCACAGCAGCCCAGACAACACGTAAACATCGCAGCCATCACGGATCAGACACAGCAAACGGAAATGTGCTCCCTCTGCGAACCAAAACACAGCACCACTTTGACTTGAAAGCACCACAGCGACACCTTGTGGATTAACCTGGCGCGCCTAAGCTGCTGCTGCCTCACTATATCCAATCACAGCGGCTAAGACAGGCAGTGCTCCTGATGGCATGGAAACAAGGGAAGAAAATCAAGGTCAAAATTTTTACACGTGACTTGGTAACTATTGGACATCAGTGTTAGATAACAACTGATGACTCAAGTTTATTCTGGATCGAGGAACAGCCATGGGAAATTTGGGCACTCCTTTGATAAAAAAAATAAAAAATAAAAAACGAATTGCTTGCCCATCATGTGAGTGAGTGTGATGCGGGTTAGGAGGACATGTTATGGTGAATGAAGTAATACTTGGTGTCTGGCGTTTGGATAGGGTCTGTATAATTAAAAGAAAGTATCTTACCAAGTAACAGTTACTTAATGTTGCAGCAGAAAACCAATGATGCCAAAACTGGTCCAAAACCTACAGTTGACAGTTTTTCACGCTGTAATGTTTTGCATAGCAACAGCCCCTCCCCCATCTCACGGGCAGGGATCATCAGTCAATGTACAGCAAAAGACAAAACGTAAAAACAACATATCTTAACATTCTCCAAACAAAATACCCCACAAAACACAAATGTACAAGTACTTACCACAGATTGTCTTCAGACGCTGTGTGATACTAAAAGATTTGCTGTTTTAAAATGTCTTTAGAGTGAGTCAAAGGGTTAACTCTGTACCCGGAAAAGGATGAAGTCTGCACAGCAACAAGCGCCATTATTGCGTTGCACAGCGCGTCTCAGCAGCTGGTGAGTGATTCTTTTGGTCCAGTACTTTGCATGTTACTATGGGTTTGCAAAATCTGACATAACGCCCGTTGGTGCCTTCTAGCTGCAAGACCGCAAAAGTGAGCTCTGGCTGTCCTTAACGAGCCCAGGTTCTTCATCGGACGATGGGAATCTGAGTCTCCACTCATTCAGTTTAGCACCATCAAGTAGTTTTTCTGTGCAGAGCAGAAATATGCTGTTTTGGAGTATACAGAATTAGAAACAACAGCGATTATTGGCTCTCTGGTTAACGACGCACATTTGATTTTGAACCAAGAACTGCTGGACACAGGGAGACAGCAAAAAGAAAAGATGCTGGTCGCTGAAGCTTACAAACTGGATGACCGCGGCAGCAATGCCAACATTTTGGCGCTCACCCCCTTACGTGGGCACAGTGAGACGGTTCAGTTGCATTCTCAGGACTGGGAGACTTGAATCACTGGAAACGAGTTGATTATTTGTATCCTTTGAGATGCTCCTCTTTTGAGTATAATATCATTTGCTGCCTTTACGCGGCAGCAACCTTCGGGGTGGGTTTTTATGAAATGTTTTATGAAGCGGATATTTGACGCGTTGGTGCTATGTTTGCAGGGCGCAATGGAGCAGCTGGAGGAGGAACTTACGTGCCCGATCTGCTGCTGTCTGTTTGAAGACCCACGGGTGCTCCTGTGTTCTCACAGCTTTTGCAAGAAATGCCTGGAGGGGTTGTTGGAGGGAAACCGAGGTCTTGCATTCAGGACACCTTTGAAATGTCCCACCTGTCGCAAAGAAACACCCCACAATGGAGCAAACAGCCTGCAAATTAACTACTCTTTGCGCGGAATCGTGGACAAGTACAGCAAGATCAGACTATTTCCTAAAATGTCAGTTTGTAAACAGCACTGCGGACAACCACTTAACATTTTCTGTGCTACGGACCTAAAACTCATCTGTGGCTTTTGCGCAACGACCGACGAGCACAGGGGGCACAGGTTCAGTTCATTGGAAGACGCGTTTGAGCGCGAGAAGGAATCGTTTGAGGAGCTGCAGCGCGGGGTGGAGAGCTGGCAGAGCGCAGACATCCTGTCCTGCCTGGAGACTCTGCAGGCAGGGAAGAAGAAGGCGCTCCAATCAGTGAGCAGAGACGCAGAGAAAGTGACCGACTACTTTGACAAGCTGATTAGCACCATCGAATGCAAAAAGAACGAGATTCTTTCTGACTTGGAGACACTAAAGTTGGTGGTGATGCAAGCGTATGATCCGGACATCACGAGGCTGAGTGCGGCTCTCGAGGAGCAGGAGCGTGCTCTGAGCATGGCAGAGTCTTTCAAGAGCATCACGGACCCCCTGTGCTTCCTACAGCAGATGCAGGAATTTCGTGCTAAATTCAGGGTCCTCAGAGAAACCCCACTTCCCAGTTGTAAAGATATGGACATTGGACCACTCGTGCGTAATTTCGATGTGAAAAAGTGGGACTCACTGAGGCTCAAAGAAGTAGATAAAATAAGCGTGCCTCACGAGAAGGTGTCATACAAGTCTGGCTGCGCGCGGGTAACAGCTCCCAAGATGATGGCTTTATTTCTGCTGCTGTCAGTCGCACTGGGCCTGTCTCTGTCCACGCACATCTTCGCAGCCTCTGCACAGCTCCGCTATGAACCGCTGCTCAGTGCTGTCACATCCCAACTCTCTCAAGGCGCCGTGTTTCTGCGCCACCTGGCCTCATCATCCACAAGTTTATTAAGTGTAGGCCAGCAATGCTTCATAAACATAATGGACTCTGCAGTAAAATTCTTTAGCTTCTACTAATACAAGACACGCATGAACTAAGACTTAAGTCATTGTGGGAATCATCAGTTTTACATGTTTTCTTGTAATACAACTTCGTTAAATGCAGTCAACGTTTCTTGGTCATATTTAGTTCCATGAGTTTTATAGATTCTCTTTCTTTTGATATGACAATTTTATAGCACTAAAAAGTATAACTAAATAAATTTGACAAGCACTAAAACAAAATTGCGTGATGTTTTCTGCCTAAAAGGCTCGCTTGTTGCGCATTGGCCTTTGAGTGCGCGAGGTGGCATAGTGATGCTGGCATGCTGCACACTTGCGAGTTGCATAACAAGCCCTTGCCTCCCCTTGCAACGAGTGAAGATAAACCTGGGAAAGAAATGAATCATGGTAAACATTGTTGTGGTCTGTTTATATACATTTTCATTTAGGCTATTGAAATTTAGGATAAACAAAATCTCAGAAAGGCCGCGTTTGCTTATTTTAAGATATTTCCATTTAACTCTTCACATGGTCTTCATAGAAGGCATTAAATGCACAGTTCATTCAGATATTAACTGTTTTAGCCACTCAGTGTAATTTTCATTCAGTACCAGAGAAATGTGAACACACAGCGGAGTCACTCCTCATAATTGAGTTGTGCGTTACATGACGCATATGGCCGTCTGCTGCCAGGCGAAAAGGACGTCAACTGCCGCTGCGTAAATAGTTGCAGTTGGAGCAGCTTGAAAAAAGATTTAAGAAAGACCGCATTAGGACTGCTACAAGTTTTATAACAAGATGCTCAAGAGCAGGAGCCTATGACCTCCACACACTGAAGCAGGGACTCCGTTTAGGCCTCGACCATTTGAGGCCAGTGGACTCGCTGCACAAAGGGGAATTAACGTAATCATACTCCCATGAGATTAAAGTAAATCAGAAATATGATTCATGTTGCGCAATGACTACATCTCATCTTGACATAAAACAATATATAGGCTTACGTTTTTTTTAGCGCACTCAACGTGGACAGAGGGGACAGATATTTAGATAAAATGTGCAATTCAAGGACCAGCAGACCTGCAATTTATTTGCGTAAATGCGTAACAAAGTACAGGACGAATAAACAATTGGATACAATTTTAAATTTACAAAAAGCAAATGCATAATGTCTCTACGCTGTGACATATCTGTAGCCTAATTCCTAGTGGAAGGATAAGGCCCGCGCCTGTGTCCAGGATCATCTGATTGCGTAAAATGAGTGAATTCCATGAGTATAGCGGGGACAAAATACCATTTAAGATGTGTGGAAGGCTTTTGTGAAAGCAAACTGATTGTAGAGTTTATCCTAAACTAAAAGGCCCTTGTACCTGGCTCTAAATCGATAGAGAAGGTTAATATCTGACCTACTCAATGCAAAACTGCGACAAAAAGAAAAAGTGCAAAATTTGGGCAACAAAATATTGTTAATTCCAACAGAAAAATGAGCTATCAAAATAAATAAATAAATAAATAAAAAATAGCCGTAAATGCCTTTCTACGTATCCGCATAGATTTAGGATTTTTGAGAAGGCCGAAAGGCCGGAGGAGTGAACTGCAACGCCCCTGCAATCCAAATGAGCGTCAGGATCAGTACAGCCAAAACTAAAAGATAACACGTTTACACTCCATCTTTTTGTGTGTGTGTTTAAAAAAGGAAATGAATAGTGGTGCATGAGTAACATTTTATGTTTCCCTCAGAGGCCAAATGCCCACGCCCCACCAAAAAAAAAAAACAACAAACAGATCTCTGATGACTTTAGTCTTTTTTATTATTAAAACATGACAATCAGAATTTTGAAAGCACATTAGAACTTGAAAATGTCAATGATTAAAATATTGTCAAATCATTACAAAGTTAATGAATACAACAAAAGTGAATTTTCCTCCTCAGTCTATTATCAAAACATTTTACTTAGTGTAGCATTAACAGACTTAATCCCATCTACTCAATTAAAGGACAGCAGCATGGACAGTGGGCAGGGGTCAGCTGTGCTCCAGCAGCACGGGGAATACTGGAGGCTGCACTCAATGTTACTCCAATATTTACGTGCTGCTACAGTAAAGCCGCCAGCTTTTCAGTACAAACAGGTGTTTGACATGTTTGACGTGGGTAAGAGGGGAGCTCCTGCTCTGCTGCTGCAGCATGGCATGGCCTGCATCTCAGTGTATCCCACAAACCATTCCGTGCTGCTACAGCATCACAGGACACAATCATGTACTTTGTTCAGATGTGTGTCCCCAATGACCTCCATCTTCCCTCATACAGGTTCTCCATCTGAAAATAAAAAACAAAATGGAAACATTATCAAATGGTAGTAATAATTTTGAAATATTTATTAGGTAAATGTTCTGTAACAAAATAAAAAAATCCACTGTTGTCCAAATAATCAGTGAGTGTAAAGTAAAAACATGGTACCAAAAGCACATGTAAAAAGTCAGGATACAAAAATGCACAAAAGCAGCTTTTCCAGACACTCATAGTTACTTACAATCTCACGCCAGACCAAAATCTTCTTATGTACCGAGTAACTCAAGACAAAGTCTAAATTTAATATAAATTTAACAAAAAAATTTTTTAAAAATGCACATGCACATATTCTGGCATTTCCAAAGATCAGACCAAATTAGAAAAATAAAAATAGCATAATGTACAACAAACACAACACTGTCCTTATATGTCAAATATGGGCATATCACAATAACTAAATGGTAAATATTGCTACAGAAATCATTGCACTAAGTGAGAATACTGAAGACCACTTAATGGCACTAACAGTGACACAATAACCCTAAAGTCCGATTTCTCTTGACAGGCAGAGTCAAACACAAAGTTCATCACTAATAATTAGATCAGGAGGAAAAGGAACCATAAAGCCATTGCCACTTAAGGATTATGTTACTCACATACAAGTACGGAGTGTAAAAGCAAATAAGATAAGTACACTTTCTTTCTGACAAAAAACATAAATAAATTAAATAAAAACTCATCCCTCAACTTAAAACGGCTTCTAATTTAAATGCAATCTGTCACTAGTGCTTTTTAATAAGGGTGTTTGAAATTTACAAAACAGAATTATTGTATGCAAGTGTGTGAGCAGTACAACCTGCCTCTCACGTTATAACCAGAACATAAATGACTTTATACTTCTGTTACATTATAGTTATTGTGTTAATCACAGACTTCACCAAAAATTCACAATACACTGTTGTTTTGGCTAGATTCAACAATGAAAATAGATTTGTAGCCTGCAAACTGGTCCACAACTGTGCAGCCACTAGAGGTCTCAATGGACCCACATTTATGACCTTGGTCAGAAATGGACATCTTCAGAGTCATTTTCACAGCAGTCACAATCACATAAACGAGTTATGAGAAAACCAAGAAACCTAATCATTTAAAAAGTTAAAAATATTTTTGGCATGATAACAATGAATGTTATGTTAACAATAATTAATAAAAAATAAAACAAAGCCTAATAGTACATATAAACATAAAAGTGTAAAGTTTTTAGTGTAAAAAGTGGGCAGCTTGTCTATGTGATGTAAAGCTGAGCTGTGTGTAATAAAAACAGGCTCAGGCGCAGGCACAATAACACACCTGAGAGGCACCAACAGCAGCTACTGCAAAAACCACCACCACACTCAAATCATTTTACACCTGCTACTTTACAGGACCTTTGTAATGCTTTGACTCACTTAAACCATTCATCCCCATCAGGAACAGGACAACACAAGTTTCTAATTATTACTTATGAATTAAACATTTGTGGCAAGTAAGTTAAATGTCTGTTCTTACTAAAATGTGTCAAATGAATCACAAAATTGTAACAAAAACACAATATTGTGAAGATTATTTAAGAATATGACAACAGTGAATTTCAACATTACAGTTTTGTACAAAGGAAAAACTGTCAAGTCTGTCTGTTATGCTGATGGTGCGGGACAGTGCTAATAAGGTAACATGTCTTTGAACATTTATCCATGTGAGTTTCACATCAGTGTGTCTGTCTAACCTATCCCATTTTGTGTCTCCTTTAGGGCAGCATGTCCAGACATGTCACCTTCACTGAACAGCCTTTAACCCCTTCCTCTGACATGTGCTCCAGCTCCAATAGTCTGCAAGAGTCACCTGACCCGAGGGTCGAAGGTCAAGTGCCCCTCCACATGAAGCACGAGGACGGGACACTGTGCCAGTCACAGCCCCAAACCAAGGCTGAAGCTAGTTTGTTACACTGATCAGAGGTGGATGCACCACATGCAGCTGAAGGTTTTCAACTTAGACATTGGGAAAAACACAAAACAGTCAGATCACAATCTTCTGCAAAAAAATGCACATTTTTTTTTCTCCAATAATAAACTCTTCAAGTTGTCAGAGGCTCATTTTAATTTACTTTAGCAGATTTTAAAGTCAATTGTATCCAATAGTGTAAAAAGATGGTGTACCTATACAACTATATACAACTATATACAACTATAACATTGCATACAAATACAATACAAAATAAATGTCAAAACTAAAAATTCTGATATTAAATGTTAAATGTGCCAATTTAATTGGAGCTGGTAATTTATTTATTTCAAGCTTTCCCTCGGGGTCTAAGGCAGAAAAAAACAGGACGAAAACCAAGTACTACTTTGATTCCATGTTGACACTTTTACACGAGGACAGGAACAGTAATATACCAGCGAATATTACAAGAACGTGTTTGCGGCTCAAACGACTTTGTTCCACACAAATGTTGAGTGTGAAGGGTTAAGATGGACTGTGGCCGTGCGGCTCCCGGTGCTGCTCTGACACAGGGAAAAAGAGGAAGAAGCAGAGCTGCTGTGGCACACCCACACTCACGCTGTGGAGGGTCTCTGTCCCTCGTCTACTGAAGATGTGGGATTTACAAAAACAACACCATCACTCCATCTGGGAATGAGAGCTCTCAACTTGTTCCACATGCAACTTTTGTAGCCACGATCACACTGATTGATTATATTCATATAAAATAAGAATTAATTTTTATTTTTGATAATATTAAAAATATATATTGTTTATTTCTTTATACATGTAAACAGCCTTTAATAATAACTATTAAAATTTTTAAATAAATATTTGCTGATAATTGAGTCAGCACACATTACTCTTAGAAACAGAGGTGTTTACATAAGGTTACAAACAGCAATGATGCTAAAGACTGTAAAGTGCCGTGTGCCATGTGAAATGTGATGCTGAAAATTCAAAATAATTATTCTTTATCCAGACATCCCACGAGAAAAGGACAAAGTGTGAACTAAATGCTCAGGACGTCCTGTCACACACCTCCAAAAGTCACCACAACCATCATACTAACACTACTGGCTGAAACTAATTTATTTAAATATAATAAAAATAATTTTAAAAAATAATAGATATTTCTAATACAAATAAGCACACTCCAAGGACCTTATTTATGATGAAAGTAATTCTAAAAAAAAAAAAAATCCTGACAAGAGCAAAAATACACACATCTGCACATCAGAGACATCAGCTGTTCACATGTAGAGTTTGTGTAACCCCCAAACAAACAGCCAACATACATTTATAAACAAACATGTCAATGTGTATTGTTCCACACGTATTCACATTTGTACAGTGATAACTGTCTTTCATACAAAGTCACTCTCAAATCTATACACCATGTATGCAATCCTGAGCCCTGCATGCTCTGACCTGCTGCAACTGAAAAACTGATCTAAAAAATATGCAACAAAAATCAAACACTTTATTATTTAGGCAATTCCTAAAATACACTTTTTTAAAGTCTTGCAACTTTTTCAACATGGTGTGTATGAGAAACAGTCCGTTACAAAAACCATACAGCTTCTATTGAATGCTCTGACCCACAAAACTTCAACCAAGACTAATTGCTGGAAAATGACCAAGACGACCCATGAAAACCTGTGCCCGTCAAAGCAAATTTGAATACTCTGAAGTTTGTGCTGAGTGTTGCAGAAAAGAGGAAGAGGAGTGGGGGTTCTGTGCAGTCTGGCTTCAGCACATCTACAAGAAGAGCCTCCGTTTCACCAGGAAATGGGGGTGGGAGCCCATTTCGCTGGAGGGGTCCAAGAAGACAGAATGATGAGTCACAGAATGTCAAGCTAACGGTCTGAAGCAGTACACCGGCCCAAAGAGAGACCAGGCCAGCACACATGTGGACCTGTAGCATCTGATACAAGGGCTATGAACACTACGGTGACCACAGACAGCTTTTCTACATGTCCATTTGTACATTTGTGCAAGTTCACACATTTGACCAGTACACAACATGAGTTATTACACAAGCTGTAATGTTACTGTATGTGACGTTTTATGTACAAGTAAAGATAAGAGGTTTCAAATTAAAATAGTTCACTGCAGGTGCCATGGCGACTCTGATTACAAGATGTCACGGTCTGACACAAATGTACTTGGTTTTGAAAGAACCACCTATTTTTGAATACCTGACAAAGGAAAATATTAATATAATCACTCCCAGCTGGGGCACATTTTACACTGCACCTAAAACACAAAGCATTTAACTGTGTAATCTGCAAAATGTCAGATTTAAAGACAGATGGTCAGGTGTTCTCTTTTACATATACTGCTGATTAGAATGAGAGAAAAAAAAAAACGTTTGGGTGCACATTTCATGCAAGCACAAGATCTACTGACAATTTTTCTATTGTGTCAAGTAAGTCATTTTAATTTTAGTATTTTCACTCTTGTGCATTTTTAAAAAATCAGCTACTTGTGATTTACACCCCACACAAATTTTGACTAGAGACTCCAATGATGTGTAAATATTTTATCTCCAAAATTATTGGCTATTTTTTGTCAGAATAACTGAAAACTTTTAGTATAATTAATGTGAACTATTTCTTAACATGTGTGTCACTGTAGTGTTAAGTGACTGGTATATAGGTCAAGAATAATTAAGCATGAAAATACATGCAGCAACTCTGCTGATAAGGAAAATTGTATTGACCAGGTCATGATGGGTTTATAGCAAAAGTAAAACTGACCAATGATGTTATCAACGTCACATTGTCAGCCAGATTGTGTCAGACTGCGCAGTTAGAAAGAACAAATAAGAAATGTGTAATCAAGCTACATATGATAAAAACGTAACAGTGTCAGATTATGCTACACAAACCGATGTAGGGAAGTGTAAGGAGAGGTTTTAGACGCACTGTTACATAGAGCCTCTCTCCCTCTGCTCTCTATAAGCTACGAGGCCAGCTCTGGATAGGCTAAAATACCCCACTTCATCAGGAATGTGTGCTTCTTGTCTTAAAAGTCATTACACCTAAAAGCAAACTCACCCAAACAAACGCCTAGATGTCTTTTTGCAGTGGTCTCATTCAATACGGTTACAGCCACGTGTCTCCAACTGTTAATGCGTCATTACAACTTTATAACCATAAACTTTACACAGTTGGCACGGAGCCATAATATTTTTAAATAAATACACGCAATAAGAGTTACGACAACCGTGTGAAAACTGCCCATGAAGCGTTAGCAGCCAGAATAAAAATCTCAACAGTAAAAATACAAAATGATAAGTGACCTACTGTCTGTCCGCCTCACACACTGCCCTGCCCACCAGACAAGCCCGTGATCGAAAATCGGTGACAGACAGCGCAAAAAAGACAGAACAAACTTGCAGAATGTAAACGAGACGATGCTCAGTGTGTTTTTTTTTTTCACTGCACTTTTCCCTCCTAAGCCTGTAAGCGCTCCGTGGTGGATTTGTTGACACTGCCCACTGTACCTCTCCGCTGCTCGCCTTTTGCACCTCCCGCTCAAAAACTCAGCCATAAACGCAAAAAAAAAAATATGTGTCACGTTCAAACTTTCATTAACGATCTCCAAGCGAGACACCCCTGTAGTTTCCGGGAAATCGTTATTTTATTCTCCCACATATGTCCGTCTTACCTTGGCAAAACGGAACGCTGATTGTGCAGTTTTTTACAGCGCAGCAAAGTCAGAAATCCAGTCCTGAGCGCTAGCGGGCTAAGCTAACAGGCTAACGCAGCAAAAGTACTGGCAAAGCTGGTCAAATGGCTCCCCCGCCACTGTGCGTTTGCGTTAATTCAGATATCCCAGCGTGCAATACGTCCACACTGCCCGGTCCGACTGAACTTGCTCGATATTACCTGTGCCGCGTTGGGGGAAAAAAGAGCTGCCCCCCTCCAAAAGGCGCAGTAAAATTTTGAGCGCTCGGCTCGTCCCTCCGCCTCAGTTCCAGTCTGATCGCAGCATCCTCTCACCGCAGCTGCTCAGGCAATCGCTGCTCACTCGAAAATGGCGCCGAAAAGATACACTCCTCATTCAAATTCGATAGAGCCTCCCATTGCGCCCATTGGCTGGATGCAAAGTGAAGTCCGCGCCGCTCATTGGACGCTGAAAATGCACTCTCGAATGATCTCGGAGCCCACGCAGAGCTCAACCGAGAGGAAACTTAACTCTTTACGCGCTCAGCTGGTTTCTATGTCAGTCTTCTCCACGTTCACAGTCACGTTAATCCCGGCGCGTAAAGTTCTGACAATTACAAGGGACCGATGCCGGCGCGAGTGCAAAAGCAGAAGGCTACACCAAACATCTAAACACAGGCTGACAGAAATGCACTGAACTAGTTGTAAGGTCACTGCTGCTGCTGACAGAATGCAAAAATGTACATCTGTCTGCACACAAGCAGCAAAAGTGTATTAAAACGGGTGAAATGTTGGTAAATATTTTCAGAACAGCTGAGGGACCTGAGGCTTCATGTCTAGAACTAAGGAACAAACTTCTTCCCAAACAGGCCTACTTACACACATGTTGGATTTCCATACTTCTCGGAGACATTGAACATTTTCTTCATAATATATAAAGATAATCGATAAACTAATGTTAACCACAATAACTTTAATTAATAGTAATCACGTCATAATGATAACTTTAACCTAAACCATAACCTATTTAACCTATTAGGCCTATAGCACTTTGAGACGTCTTTGAAATGTAAAGAGCGATATAATTAAAATGTATGTATTAGTATTATTATTTAACCCATATCCGAGGTCCCCATAACGTTAGTGTAGATTTTAGTCCACATTCTGTGATAAATACCCACCCACCCACGCATAATAGTTGAACCGGGTCACTCCTCCTAACTGATTCATTCACCATGACGTAAAAAGTTAACTTATTGCTTCATATTAGAAGTTCATTTATTGCTTCACATTACATTGCACATATGCAAAATAAACCAGCTCAGCCATTTCATCCTACTATATCTACACACAATAAAGAGGCTAGAATTCACCTGGCTGGGTTCACGCGACATCACAACATTCTACAAGCCCATTAAGCTGAAGGACAGGTCAGAATTATACGGTGGAATTTACCTTTTAATTGTCTGATTTCACATCTGTTGACCTTGTTTATGGTTAATAGAGTATCTGTAATTACTGAAACAAAACTGGCACAAAGTTCAATGTCTCCTCTGACAGTATAAATAATCAAAAATAAACTTGTTTTACAATACCTTCAAAGAGTGGAAACATTAGTCAAACCCTAAGATGTGATTCTCATAAGTTGAAAGTACTTGAAGCCATAATTGATATGACATGCATGGAGCCAATCTCACAAATAATCAGCTTCATCAGCTGTGAATCATAATTTTGGATATTTCTTTAAAAAACAGAGAATTTCTCATAGAGATAAGCCCCTGCCCTCCATCTGAAATTATGACATGTTCAAATTCTAGGATGAACACAACCCATAGAGTAATATAAAAATCTAATCCTATATCGCACGCAGTACTTCAGTGGAGAAGGCCTAAAGCGAGGCTCCTCATTGTGTATACATTCTGCAGTAATGTGCACAATGGGGCGGACAGGGAAAAAACACACTTGTTTACAGATAAACTGGTTTGGACAGGAAGCCAGTAAGGAGGAGCTCTGTGCTGTTAAACAGCCATGTGGAGAGGCAGGGATGAGCCAGCAAAAACGCCACAGTGACCATTGAGAAGACAGGGATGGTGTTGCCACAGCAAAGAGATATCAATAAATACAGCAAGTTATATAATCTAGATAGAATGCAAACTCTGTTCAATAAAAAAGTGATGTTTTTTTTCTTTATGACAACATATAAAGATGCATGTGAGGCTAGAAAAGTGGTGCCAAACAGTAGTCAAGCGCAGCCCTGCGAATGCTATAGAGTTCATCGTGCATTGTGTCACCATCACATGAGCACACACTGCCTTCCATTAGGCAGGAGATCCTTATGACTCACGAAAACACAAGTCACATGTCACTACACAAATGAAGCATGCTACTCAGGCTGCACTGCTATCCACACTTGGTTGTTTTGCAGGGCCAAATGAAATCACGTTATAATGCATCTCTTTATGAGGAGGTTTGAGACAGTGTGGGGCTCTCCCTTGTGTGGTGGATAGTCTGAACAAGAGCAGCCCTGTCATGATGCATGGCCACAACTAGCGGGCTAGTCTGGTTGCAAAGTTGCCATGGTGGGGTACTTTTGGTCCAGTGTAATTTGATTTCATGTTAGATGGCGTGTGTGCATGGTTGGCTGTTACACTCAGCTGCTTCTCATTCAGGGAGTTTTTACGGATTTTTCGTCTTTCTTCTTTTTCATGTGACTCGAAGCTTCACACCACCTTCAGACATGGGACCAAAGAACCTTAAAAGATGGGAAATCGACATAGATTTAACCAACATTCAAATGGATCAGCAAGTGATCACAATAACACCCAATGAGCTTAACCACACACAGAGTTAATGCTTGAATAATAAACAATCAAATGATTCATACCTGAAGCACATGAACATCAACTCATTTATTTTGATCACCATCCCCCAAAGTTCACTTAACTTACTAACAATAACAATCAATGTGTAGGCCTGTAGTAACAACTGTTACACTAAAGTATTAAAGTATATGCACACTTTATTAACATGGCTCACTCCTTGGCTGTGGTTTTTAAAGAATTCAATGAGGCCCAGTGAGAACTTTGGAGAGAAAGCCTATCCATTGATGTCTCCTGGCCACCCCTCCCCCTCTCTCAGAGACATCTGTAGCAGCTGCCCCCTTGTGCTCCTGTCAGCGGGACAGAGTGTGTGTTTGCATGTGTGTATGAACAAGTTGAGGTGGGGTTGGCAGGGAGGTTAGCGTGGGGCGTGTTATAACACCTCCCCCTTTAAAGAGTGCAACCCGCACACTTGTGGGACATCACATTTATCAATGGCTAATAGTCACTAGCAGGTCACCCTGAAAATACTACAGCAACCTCTGACCTCTTTTTAGCACAAAGTGGTCATGTCAGGCCCTCTGTGCCCCACAGAAGCACATATGCAAACACACATAAACAAGTCATATTTTAATATTTCAAAACAACTGTTTTAAATTTTGTAATAAAACAAAACTTTAAAAATGTATGGATGAATCTGTCATAATCGTTTGTTTGGAAAATCAAACAGTCCAACTATTTTAGTTTAAGTAAAACTGGAAAATAGATTCTGTCATTAAGGAAGCAAATTCAAGAATCAAGGCGAGCATTAGGCTATAAATCATTGTTTTTATTACCCCATATTTTCTTTTTCTTGGAGCTACTCTCACAACCGCTTGACAAAGAGCATTTAGTACTTCGAGTATTTACAATAATGGGCCCACAACGGTCTAAAGTGTCTAAGATAAAGGCTAAGATTGCGGCTCAACATCAAACTTCATATTAACTGTAGACCTATTCAACGATGTTTACATCTGCCTATGGCAAGCAACTCACAGAGGCAACTACTTTGCACTTATTTGTCATGTTTTCTTTACTCTTATAGGTGTTGCCAAATAACTAACAGGTGTAGCCTAATAACTAACAAATTCAAGGGTAGGTCTATAGACTCATAAAAGGTAATAACAACATAATACGCCTAGTTGCTCATGGAGCCTAAATGAACCACAATTTGAAGTAAAAGAACTGACAAGAAGTTCCACAAACAAAACTCAAATCTCTTTTTGTCCTGCTTCTGGACTACAAAATGACAATTCCTACGGAAGTCCCTCCCTCCATACTGCACTGTTGTACCTCGGTGATGTAACCACTTTCCAAATATAGCGTGTTGCTGATCGCTGTGCTGCCCTCGGATTGGCTGTAGCCGCTGTCGCTCGCTTGACGTCGCCCCGCCCGTGTTATTATTGTAAACAGCCCTCCTCGCCACCGACTCTGTGGGTCGAGCCGAGTACTCCATCCAACCCTTTGTTCGTGCAGTGAAAACACCGACACGACAAAGCAAGAGTGATAGTCCGCCCAAAACTGTGGCTGACACCTCAAAGAAAAGTTGAACACAACGCCCCGCACTAACCACATTTTATTATTGAGATAAAACGATCGTGGTGTCGTGTCGAGGCTTGTTCCTCGCGCAGTGGGACGTTCTCTCGACCGGCGACTGGTCCGTGCTGCCGCATGAATAACAATAATAAACCGGGCGAGTTGTCAACGCTCTACACTGATGTTTTGCTTTACGCACATATCCACATTAATTGACTTTCGAATCCACAAAAGAGTTTCAGAATGACAGGCAGTCTAACTCATAAACGCCAACACACAAAGTTGTCATATACAAAGACAACGTCTATGCATCGACGGCATCAGTCCACAATGAAAACACTCGGCCTTAAACTCATTTTCTCGCTCTTGAGTTCGACAGCACGAGCGCCAACAAAGCGACTTTACATCCATCACCCAAATGAATTACTTTTTTCAGAATTACTACACGACAAACTAGCAACCAGATCATACCGCCAAAGTTACAAAGACTCCACTGACTTAAATGCCACTTACAGACTAGTGTTTTCCAGTGCATCTTTCCCTGTGTATGGATGTGTCGCTAGGAGTAGCCGGTCCGTTGGTGACAACCTCACCTCCTCGACAAATTCCATCCAGGGCAAGTTGACAACAAGCTTCCATCCATTCTCCTCCGAGTAAGTGCAGTTTCAGCAAAGCTTCAAGGAAGTTGTTTCTTTTGTTCCAGTGTTGTTTTTTTTTTTTTTTTTTTTTTTTTTTTTTTTTTGGTTGCGTCAATGTTGCGAAGGGGGGAGGCGGAGCGGTGGAGAGAGGAGAAAAACACACCAGAGCGCAGCGTAAAGCCACCACGTATAGTTCACACGGCTGTCCATTAACGGTCTGAAAACACCTCATCCAAATCCGCGATAAAGTCAGCCCAGCTCACGTGGCTACATCCCGGTCAAGAGGGAAGCTGCACTATCCAAGCTGATGAGGTCCGTGCGCTCCGTGCGTGCGTAAGGCGCATTTGCATAGTCCAAGAGGGTTTATGTAGTTTCACAAGTGTTGACAACAAGACGTGTAAAAACCTAATCGCCCCTTTCTCACTAAAACTTGATTATTACACCACTACCACCAAGCACTGAGTGGTAACGCCTCGCTGTGGCTTCTACATCATCGTCTTCACTTGGAGTACAAAGACGCGCTTTTCCGTAGAGTTCAGACTGCTCCCTTTTCTTGACAGGTGACTCCATGTCTCTCGCAGATGTCAGATGACCAAAAACTTTCTCATCGCGCACATTGACAGCTGAGAATAGAAACATATGCTATATATGCCTTAACAATCTCGGCATTGATTATTAGCCTTTAATTCCTTAGTTTTCGCCGTTTTCTACAAGTCACATTTAAGGAATCAGACGTCTGGAAATTGACATAGCCATGTAGACAATCTCTTGCACGGTTCTTGGAAGCGAGTTTACAGAGCTGAGACGGCTTACTATGCAGAAATAGGATCATCTCGGTTCATCGGATAAAAAGGTGATCTCCCCGTTTTCCCTCACGCTGTTACAGTTGCATTGCATCAGGAAGCTGCTGATGTCAATGAAGTCACTATCAAGGCGCACTGCTTCATCCCTGGCTGTATCCAAAAAGAAGGGACCACTGCGTGGGGTCCTATTGAAGCGGCGATTCAAAACCTAGCGCCTATTACTTAAGTTTTACAATTGCTTTAAACTTTTAATACATCATAGAAATAGATAAAGGCAACGTTCAGCGGATTGTTCCTCTTCAACAGTGGAAATACTTTACGTGCGTATGCGTCTTTACAAGCGAAGCCTAAAGTGTGAGTACTCACAAAGCACATGATCTAAGTGATGTGGCTTTTAATTTTGATACTGCTGCTTGAACAGGCAAGTAGAAAACAGGTATCCCTGGAATCGGTGGAATTAAATACTCAACGAGTCCAAAAGGACTGGGAGTGCAGAATTTCGAGTAACAAGTTTTGGTTCATCTGTAGCAACCGTGCAAACCCACAAGGGGAAAAAAAAGGGAGTTCAACTATGTTGGCAATTTTTAAAACTACGATTTGTGCGTAAAAGCCCTGAATTGTGTTGCGTTAAAAGACTGAAAATGTTGTGTTTGGACTTGGGAGTGTCACACTACAGTTTTGCAGCTTGCAGGGGTATTTGAATATTTGCCCAATGTGTGGGCCGGTGCACAGTCAGAATGCAAAGAAGACACAGAAATCAAGCGCAATAATCTGATGGGTTGCGGTTCCCTCTTAAAGGTCATCGAGAAAAAGAGACTTTGTAAGAGCCATACACCAATTTACATGGATTTCTATAGCTGTTCGACTCTTGTTATTATTGAAGTTAAAGTGTTAGGTGCCGTTGATTACTGGACAAAAGAAAAGGAAAAGCGCAAGGCTGCCTTTGGCTCAGTCACGCACACGTCAAACTGTCACATACAATATTGGATAATAACGAAGCATTGTCCAAATATTGACAGTAAAACCTGTAAGAAACGAATTCACTTGTTAATTATTTGTTAAAATAATTAGTGAAACTTGTTTGGATTTATTACATTGTTAGAGCCATTATTTATAATGGCACAGTGACAGAGTAAGGGCTACCTTATATCATCTTTATTTTCTTGAGATATTTACAATATGATCAACCACTGAAAGGTCACATTGTGTGGGAGGACTCTGTATGAGTCAAAACTAAATAACTCATCGCATTTTGGGTTTCAAATGTCTCTAATGAAACACTCACTCAGACAGTTATAATGTATTATTGGTCATCTTAGTCAATGTGGTATTTGTAGTTGCCATTACTAAAATCTTTATTAAAGTTTTAAAAATAACTTAGAGCAATAGAATACCTATCTACAGTATCTCTACTTGGCTACAATAAGCACAGTAAAGCTATTGTCTGAGTGTATGTATCTGTACAGGCCCACAGAGGGGGACAGGCCTGTCCCTGCAGCACCCTGAGTCCAGTGCAGAAGTAGGTCAACTGAGGGCACCCATGGCTGGTGCGTTGGAATGATGCTGCTCTCTCAAACACTGCAAAGAAAAGACAGGGAGGGAAATCAAGAGAAGAAGAAAATGGCATTGATTGAGGGATAATTAGAGCTTTGAGTTCAGTGGACAGAAAGTAGTGAACCTTTTCTTGGACCTGGCTAATTACACCTTTGGTGCAAATTGTCCCATATTCTTGGTTGTTAACTATGAGTATGACCAAACACCAAAATGGTCAATAGTCAGGGAGACTTTTGTTGAAATGCAAGTTGGAGGTAACATCATGTAGACAATGCATTCAACTTCAACAATAACAATATAAGATGCCTATGTTAATAATATAGGAATGCATTCAATGTATATAGTTCTTTGTTGTACATCTGCAATGGATACATTTAGACACCATTTTCAAAAATAAAAAAAACAAATGGAATTGTGATCAATTTGTTATGGTCAACATTGTATATATTCTGCATCATTATAGAAAGTGGCTGTCAGGTTATAGATAAGCAGAAGTGTGAACTCATTATCTAGTGACCAGTTTAAGGTTATGTAATATAGATAGCAGTAGCTGACACAAGCTGACAGGAAGTTAGACACACAGCCCTCACTGGAGCATGTTTGCACTCACAAAAGGTGTCCCATATTTACAGAGAGCGTATGGCCTGGTGTCTACAGGGACACCCAGTGTTCCTCTGATAACTTCAATGCCCTGTCCTAGTCAGCACAGCACCACAATAGGAATCAACAGGTAACTTAGCGACCCAAGCCAAACACAGAAAACCAGAACACAATGGCTAATGACCACAGTATATGCCCCTGTTGTCTGTCTTAGAAAGGCTTACATTACAGCATACAGAATCAACCTGAAGAACCGGATAGCACCAAGAGAAGCTAAATGCTGCTTTCTATTTGCTATCTGTATAAGATTTGCATGCCCAGTGTGTGTTAAAGTGATAAAAGGCATGCTGAGAGGGTGAGAAGCGCACAAGGAAGTGCCCAAAACTATAATTTTTGGAGAGCTCCAGATAGTGAGGCCTATGACTAAGCTCGGAAGAGTAGGAGTGTGCCTGTGCCCAAGCTTCAGCACTGAGGAGGGAAGAAAGAATGGCGGGAAGAATGGATGGTGACTATGCACATACCACATGCACACCAAAAATAGATGTGTTGTTAAAAGACAAAGACATGTAAAACAGACCAAATACAATACTTTCAACTGTCTGAGGGAAGAAAATAACCAAACTATTTACACAAGCTGCAAAAATTGCAATGATATATAGTAAATGCATTTAGTTTCATAGAGCAAATGTTAGAATGTAAAAAATTGTAATCCAACGCCGCTTAAAATACAGAAATAGTTTATTGTTGTTGGATAATTCTGTATACAGTAGGTTTCCGGTGGCACAAAAAAGAGCATTTACCATGAACAAAAATATCTTACAGTTTGTGCATTGTCTAAGGAAAATATGATTAAACTGTATTTTTGTAGCCTACATCGTAACTCAGCTGTTCCTAAAATCCTTTGTACAGCACTGTGGATGTAGTGAGGCTTAAATGTGCCCTTTAAATAAGACAAAAGAGTGTTTCAGTTTGTCGTGCACTTCAATATTTTTATTTTAGGGATATTGTGCATACTCACACCCTCACATCATCCCATCCTGGCCAGCGCACCATCACTCCCTTCCTCTGTCCCACACGACATGCCTCTGTATTTAGACTGTTGACTCAATTGGACACTAACAGCAGTGTGCGATAAGGAAGATTGAATCATCATGTTAAAACACCCCAGCTTTCATCTGCCAATATGCTCCAGTGGAAGGAGTGATTCTGGTGTTTGGGGAATATGAAGCAGGCATGATGACCACTATAGCACGATTATGACTGAAGCGTAGTGCGTTAGTACTAGGTGAATTGGTCTCATCATGGACACAACTCTAGATAATGAGAGGTGTATTTATCAGGATGCTTGCACATAGGTGTCTGGTTTCAGATTGCAGGCATGCTGAGCACACAGTGTGGAGCACAGCACAGCCAAGTGGACAACATTGGAAGCACGCTGGGAAGCGTGTGGAGGTCTGTGTATTTGTAAGGCGGGTTATACATGAAGACTTTGCACATAGTGAATATGTACCGGTTATATTGTGCTGCTTTTATTAGCACTCTGGTATTGAGTCTCTTCAGTTGCTTAATGGCTTCTCTCATGCAGAGTTCCCGCAACCACAGCACCTGCAATAAGACACAAGCAAGTAATGGGATATGTGAGCTCATCACCAAAATATAGCATATGTACTATGCTTATTGTCTATAAAAAGGCAAATAGAGAAACACTGTGTACAAAACTACATTTAACATTGTGAAATACCATTAAACATCCATGAACCCAAATGGCTATTGTCCTGGTTTAAGTTGTGGTAGTATTCACCCAGCACTCATCACTCCCTAAGATTACAGAGGTTTAAAATATTCAGGGAACCAGAATGTTTATATTTGATTTAGGCTATTCACATGTCTTGTTAATATTAAATAAATAAATCATACTCATCTAGACAGCGTCTAGATTGAAATGATTGAAAATTACATTTTTAACTTTAAATGCCCGTACTGAATGTGGACTATGCAGTAACCAAGACCCAATTGGCAAATAGACCTGAAAAAAAAACAAAACTGAAACTATTGAATAAAACGTAATATCTCACCAAAACCACTGCAAAAATAAAGACTACAATTAGAAATGGTTAAAAAAACATTATCCCAATAAGATCGATAAGCTTCCACACTGACACATGAGTTCAAGATCTAAAAGTAGGGCTTGGACCAAATCAGGTGCACTCCCAGGTCTGACACTGTCTAGAGCAAGAGCAGTGCAGTCTACACTCACAACAAAGGCTCCGTGAGTAAAAGCAGTGGGCTGGGACCATATAGTGAATAGTAAATGAAAGAATGACAGATCTCAGTCATCGCCTCTTTAACAGCTCCTCACTCGCCCTCTCTTTACAACTCTTTCTTTCTCTCTCTCTCTTTAACTCGCTGGAGGATGCTAACCCATCAGGTCCCTTGGCTCCTCTCCACAGGATGATGTCATTCTGAATGACATCATCATGCAGTGTGTGTGTGCATGTGTGTGTGTGTGTGCTTTCTTCTCCCGCTGCTCTCCCTCTGCTGCTCTCCTCAGAGGGGAAGGTGCTGCTTGACACTCAGCCGCGAGACCACAACCCTTGGCCAAAGTGCCGTGTTAGCACATAGCACTCAGAGAGAATGGGAGAGCAATAGGCGCATTAAGGCTGGAGATTGCTGGTCTTAAAAGTGGTGTGATTGGAAAAGTAAAGGTACGGTAAGGAGCATTGGAAAATGATGGGATCAAAAAGGGACAAGTTGGTTAAACATTTCTGATAGTGCAACACCACTAAATCACAGTATTTAAAAGTAAAGCAGTACATAAAGTACAGGCATGTGACTGCTCCTGTAATTTTAACATAACAATGTCTTGGTTCTGGAGAGATGAAAACAGCACTTGCCGTGCATGTCTTTGTGCCAATCCTAAGTGAAATGAGGGAGCTCTGTCCAGACGACATTGTAACATTAAATATATATAAAATCGCCGGCCTTAATGCAAATGATTACATGTGGTTAATGGAGAACTGCAATTAATGAAGATATTAGTACTGTATATACATTTTATCCTCTGAATGTCAGGCAATAGTCTCCTGGATATTGATACTTTATTTTATTCTGGAGTGCAAAAGCTGCCGATAACTGGCATTGTCGTGGTGATACAGCTTCAATACAATTAGCTACTGCTAATTGCCATATTGTCAAATTATACACATTGACTAAATGAGTACAGATATTCTCACTCTGGTCTTCATGTGAGTCTCACAGCAGCAGAGGCACTTGCCTTGAACACGCCTGGGCTTTATGGAGCACAGTTGGCATGGCTCGAGACGATGATGTCATCCTGGTGAATGGGCCAGCAATATGGGGATCGGCAGGTCTGTGGAATACATAGACAATATATGTGTGCGATATTGCACTCAACTGGCATAATACATTGAAACGGATTATTTTTGTAAACAACATGAGACATTTTAAATACTGAGATATGATTTTTGTAGTAAACTCATTAATTTGGTGGGGGTGCACTGTACTGCAAATGCATTATTGTTTAAGAAGCAATCTGATGCTTTAGAGATGCTCATGTTAAAAAGTACGTGTTGGTGATTATCATTTCAAAGCAGATAAATGTATTGCCAGACAGATAGAAAAAGGCAGATAACATTATTATTGTAATGAGCAAAAACAAATATATATTAACAACAATGAAAATTTTTGTTACAGAAAAATATATAATCTGAACTGTCAGGAGTTCAAAATGTAGGCCCAGTTTATTTAGGTTTGTGAGTCTTGATTTTAACCTGGTTTTGACGATTTAATCCAGAAAAAAGGATACGTTTTGTGAGTGTGTTAGCAATATAGTGGAAATGTCATGATCAGTGGGTCATGTAGCTTACCCGTCTGTCCCGTGAGATGGGGCCAGAACCCTGTCACCTCCACCTGCTCGGGCCTCAGAGGAGACCAGCGATAAATTTAGACCGTCACGGAAGAAGGTAGAGCTTCTCCAGATTGTGGTCAACCAGGGACCTTGGTTTGGTGCCAAACCTATAGAAAATATACCAGTGTATAAGGGTCCCATCCTGACAGTGGTAATACTACATTAACAAGATGAACAGAATATTTTAGCATCCCACTAAAGAATGATTACATTATTGATATGCTTTTATATTCTCTAATGATCAGGAAGTGTTCATTCTCTAGTTAACAAGCAGGAGCAATAGAATAAAGGTACACAAGGGGTAGTTATTAGTAGTAGTAGTAGTAGTACGTAGTATACACTTACAAGCATCAATAGTAGCAGAACCAGTAGCTTACAAATAACATTTACAGTATTTAATACTTTCTCTTTTTACTACATTGTAAATATGTATCAATGAGAAAGTACATATATGAGAAATGTGTTTTTCATGTATTCTTCTTATAACCTTTATATTCTCATATCAGAATTCTTATTTACCTTATGTGATTAGACTTAATGAGTAAAATACCATATTAGCACAAGTTTCAGTTTTAATTGGCTACTGGTATGACAGTTGACCTTTCATCTCCTCTGATTAATCTTTAACTAAAGTGATCTACTCTCCTTGTGTGTAGCTGACGCGAAACCTGGTCACCAAGTTCAACCTCATTTATATAGCTTTAGTCAACATAGTTTATTCTGTACAAATACTTGGCAAAATCAGTTTGGGGGCACCCTTTGTGTAGTCAATAAAGAAAGTTGGGGATGTTAAAATCCTCTCTTTCTTCCCCATCGAGACAAGTGCAAAGTGAAAACACACAGACAAAAGCAGCCCACACGTTGAGCTGCACCCCTGCGTTGCGTGCACCTGTTGTCCCGTGTGGAGCAGCCAGGCTTTTCTCTGGAGCAGGAGGTCAGGCACTAAGACTTTCCACCTGTGTGAGAAAAGAAACGACAGATAAAGAGTTTGACAGTAACGGAGGGAGGAGACGCCACAGAGCTCTGTTTTATTAAGGCGCGACTCAAATGAACAACTCTCTTTAAAAGTCTTTCACTCTCCCCTCTGCCCCCTCAGCTGCTCTTTGTAACACCAACTGACGACCCCCCCGCCCCCGGCCCCAAGTGTCACCCTGACATTGACATGTTTGGGTCATTTCATCTGATGGGATCTCCTGGGAGGAATTAGCATGTGCAAAAGAAAAGTCTGCAGTTTTAAAAGCTCAGTGTTTCCAATTTGCCGCCACATGCTTCAAATTAGCCACGTATTTACTAAGGTCAGGAGCTGGGCATGGAGCCATATAGAGAAGTGTGCAAAAGAGAGGCAGGGTGGGGGTGGTGCTGCAAAGGGTTAAGTGCAAGTAGAGTGATATGGTTGGTAGCTAATAATATGTACTATTGTCACTGTGAAGTACATGAGATTTTAGCACTGAAGTCCATTATACCTAGTCCTGTCAGTTTAATTACTATATCGACTTATCGTTCAATATATGAAAGCTGGAACAATATATTTTAGGGCTCAATATTTATCGTGTGTACAGTTTCTTTGTAAAAGTGGGGAGATTTGGGCTATTTTTGTTGTAATACAAAAAGATTTGAGCTGTAAATGGTAGAATAAATACACTATACATACATAAATGATACTGTTGATTTAAAAATGCTTTACTGGGATTATCTTGCATTATTGTAGTTGCGTCAGTGGCATAAAGTAATTTCAATATTATCGTTTATCGCAGTATGTCTCTGTAGCGTGTGTTATCGTGGCAGGTCTGATTATACCAACACAATAACAAATGTTAGTTACAATGAAACACGATATATATAAACGATAATATTGAAATTTTATGCCTCTGACAATTAAAATAAAGCAGGATAATCCCAGTTAACCCCAAAATACATTGTTCCATCTTTCATATATTGACGTCGATATAGTAATTATTGCGACAGGTGTAGTTACAATAGTGCTAAGTGTTAAGTGGTATGGTTCAAATTGTGAGAGTGGGAGGATAAATATAATTTTAAAGGTAATTTTAAATTTTAGAAATAAAAATTACAGAAAAGACAAAGATGGGTGTTTTGTTTAAAGAAGCTTACTGATCTACAAATCATTATTACTGACATTGTTACGGAATTCTGTACCATTTTGAGATGCGGCCGACATACGTATTTCACTCAACATAATAAGAAGTGTTATAGATGCAATTGTTTACCCCTGAAGATCTCATTTCATAGGTGATTCCCTTGATAGATCTACAAACACTGAGTTCTTTATTTCTAAATGTTTCTTCTTTTTCACAAGCGTTCGTAAAAATCTGTCCAGAAAGCACAGAGTAATGCATTTTTTTACCACAACCAAAAGCTTCCCCACAAAACAACAAATACACTACTACAAGTAGGAAAAGACAACACATATTTCTCCACTACACCACCACTTTTCACAGTTTGGTGACTAACTCGGCAAACTACACTAAATTAACACTTGAGTTTATTTAAGCCTGTTAAAAATAGGCATGATGTGATTATTTTTTAAGTCTGGTAAGTGGTCTTTTCCTGTCAATGCAGAATAGGAAAAGCTGGCTTGTCTCACAAACCGTTTACAAGCTAATTATTTGGCATTTTTAGCTTTGGAGTCTTGTTGGATTTGTTCTCAAGCCAAATGATCCTTATTGCATCTGTTGTGTGTTTGTCTTATCACGACTCTGGGTGAGGCTGCGCTGGTGGATTTTATGTGTGGGCACCAGTAAAAGTGTATATATAAATGTGTGTGTGTGTGCGCGTGCGTGCGCGCATGTGTGTGCGTGCATGCGTGTGCAGCCAAGCCTAAAAGCATTTAGGTGGGAAAGGGAGAGGGTCTGCTAGGATCTGGGATGACATCATTATCCATGATGTCATTTCTGCAGGGTGACTTTGGCACATGTGATCTTTTGGGTGAGGTCACACCTACACTTCTAAATCACAGTAATTGACAAAGCAGCAGTGCCTCATGGTTGTGGTGCAAAACACCAAATCTGAACAGCCAGATTAACTGATAAATTAGAAAGATTGATAGACTGGCGTCAAAATGTTATAATGGAGAATTAGCTGAAAACAAAGCATGATTTGTATCTTAGGGATATGGTTTTCTTCGCTGTATTCAGTTCATTTCAAAATGA
The DNA here is from genome assembly GCA_000787095.1 of Periophthalmodon schlosseri. Classification (NCBI taxonomy): domain Eukaryota; kingdom Metazoa; phylum Chordata; class Actinopteri; order Gobiiformes; family Gobiidae; genus Periophthalmodon; species Periophthalmodon schlosseri. The sequence goes on along the minus strand of KN485367.1, from coordinate 103,283 downwards.
ATCTACGCACTGTGCCTGTCATGAATTGTGGAGGTTGAAAGTTGAAAACTAATGTTCCCACTAAAATGCAGAAAGATGTGCAATATTAGTTCTTATTTTGAGTTTTGATAATGAAGATAAAACATTTGTTGAGAATATAAAGTCATTTTGGACAGTTAAACATACAAAATTTGATTCTAAAAAGGAGTGGCACACAGCTTCAGTGCTCAGTTGTGAGTATTTTCTCTGTATAGGCCATACAAACACAAACAGATAGAGTCGGTGCAATTTATGTAGTGTTTGGCTTGCCTCAATTTTACAAGTCATGACACTGGCGTAGAGTTGCAGAGGAAAAAGCATTATTGCCCTTTTAACTGGCAACTACTGCGCATTAAGGACCACAAAAGTACACGCATTATACTTTGAGAGCACATACACAGGGTATAGTCACTCTGGGGTTTGGAAAAAGTAACACTTAAAGGAATAGTCATGGCCCACAACAAGACCATCTGGAAATAAGCCCCTCAACTTGAACAAGTCACTGGGAACTGCTTAAACTGATTCACTGCGTTCACATGTTACTCATCTGGCGAGAGGCTGCACATTGTCTGAGTGTCCAGAGACAATAGTGCTTCAGATTCCTCATTTGTTTGTTTAGCGTCCTCCAGTTTCTACCTATAGGTTATTAGCATCGACCTTTCAGACTACATCATTCACTTTATCAGAGCAGAAAAACACAGTGCGCACACGAGTAGCTTGAGGCGGACCATCCATTCTCATTAGTACCCTCTCGCAGCCGGCTGACGGTAAACTGAGCGTGTGCCAAAGTCATAAACTTGCACAGTCCTCCCGCCATTACCTCATAATCATGATATCACACAAGTGTCTCATAATGATGACATCACACGGCCAGATTCACAGGCTTGGCTATTTGATTACATTACACTTGCCTGGTTCATTCCAAAAAGCCAAGGACAGATCGCAGACTGAAAGACTGGAGGTAGTCAGTGAGTAATCGCCAATGCTACTAAAGAAATGAAAACCTCTGGGTCAGGCGTTTGGGGAGAAGTTCAAGTTGATGGTCAAACTGTGAGGTCATGTTTTTGGCAGCTAATCTGAATGAGAGAATCAGTCACAAGCTGATTCACATAAATTCCACTTTACTCATTCAAATCTTTCACTCCCTTTTCTATACATCTCCACATTTTCTGACATTATTAATATGAATGAGTTAATATGATTCCTTGAAAGGGTGCTCCGGTCCAGTCTATGGATATCAACAGTAATTTTAGTTTAGTGGAAAATGACAGTTGTGACATTGATGCAAAGATCAATCTTACAAATAATTTAACTAAAACGCTTTTTATTAATTTTATAAGACTTCAGGTCAATTCATCTTGTGAGGTCAGTCGGAGGTCCAGTATACGTCCATCCACTCACTGTCACTCCATATTCACTTCTAATCATTTACAGAAAACAAAACTAATGCTTATATCCATTGGTTGTTAGGAAAATATTACAGAAGCCCATTCATCGTCCCAAAGCGAGAATGCCTTGGTTTGACTCCTGGAAAAGGCGTTTCTGTGTACATTTTGTTCTTCATGTGTCTTGGCAATCAATCATTTTAAAGCATCAGTGGTATGTGTTAGGCTTTTTAATGCAGAGGTTCACAGCCTATGCTCGGGTCAGTAAAAGCTTGATGCTGCAGTCGAACTTCACTATAAGGAGTATAACATCAACGTGAAAAAAAAACATTGGTAAGATTCTCTCCATGTCTCTGTGCAGACTCTGCACACCTGACTGAGCGACAGGTGCGTTGGAGGAGAGACACTTGGCTGAAAAGGTTTTTAACAAGACTCCCGCACGCTGTCTCACTTTTGATTCACTTTTATTAGTACGTTTCGGCCCCTGTGACCTTCCTCAGGTGTCTTTCTCAAGATTCCATCCATACATACCCTTCCTACACAGTTGATGTAAGCCCAGATATTACAGTAAACCAAATTATAACTTTCCTAAATTAAATTATAATGATTCATAATTTAGAACAATGGCTTCTCATCCGCAACACCTACCACTACAATAACCACTCTCATTGTCTCCTGCTTTGGTGGGATCTTCTGATATAAACTCGTCCTGGCGAAACACGGGGTCTCGTAAACAAATAAACCAACAAACTTCATACATGGATATAGTTTAATTACAGCTTTAAACTCGCCCTCTTGGTCTCTAATTTCTGTGCGAGTGGTGAGAGACTGGTGGAGCCAAACGGTCGGCAGATATAATTAACACATCATCTCTGGTTCAGGGTAAAGAGAGAAAGAAAAAGAGAAGGGAGAGAGTGGGAGAGAGCGAGAAGAAAGAAGGAGAAAGCGAGAAAGAGATTTAGGGCCAGCGCAGAGTTAGACCCAGTAAACAATAATTAGGGTTGGGGATGGTGCATTGTGGCATGGAGACTTGGCGGGGAAAAGCAAAGAA
>KN485367.1:56064-100699 GCA_000787095.1 Periophthalmodon schlosseri | reverse complement strand
ATATGAAACCCCCTCGTGGACCTCAATGTATATTTGGCGGCTGAAGACTCATTACTAGAGTCCTGAGGGGAAGAAATGTGTGAATGAAATATATTTCACATGTGTTTATGAACACACGTGCTAGTACAATAGGCTCTGTGCACAGCAGCACACTAGCTAGCCCACGGTGTCTCAAAGCTAACAGTCACTTTTATTCAAATCAGAAAACATAAAATAAACAACCTATTCAAATTAATTAAAATAAAGACTACCCAATTATTGTTTTTTTATGTAGAATACTTCAGTTTTGATGTTGTTTTAATATCTATTATGTTTCAAAATTGGCATTAGCATTAGCACTGAGACACAAACATCTCTCTTTCTAAACATTATCTTTAAATATTTATACATTTTAGCGCGACTCGTCAAAAAACGCTGTTGCCTATTAGAGCCTATTGTGGCGGTAACGCTTTATAATAACTACATTCTTTACACCTTTAATAGAGCACGAAGAAAAAACTTAACTCATAATAAACAAATTGTTTATTAAGAAAGATTCAGGCTTAGTAACTAATTAATTAAGGGGATGGGTATTTATTAAGTGGTTATTAAGCCTGAGTCATTCTTAATAAACTATTTGTTCATTATAATTTAAAGCTTTCTTCATGCTTTATTAAGGCAAATTAAGATGTTAATAAGTAAGTTATAAAGTGTTACCGTTGTGGCTGCTAAAATGGCTATCAAAACAAATAGAACTGAGAGGGTCTACAGCAAGGATGTAAACACATGAGGTTCTGTCTGCCACATTGTTCTGAGATTACGTTTGAGCTTTTCAGACAACATTACAAACCAGACAGGATTTTGCACCACCATCTTTCTCTCCAATCAAACTGTGGCACAGAGCATCACCTCCAGCCCTGGGACCATACGCCCCACACAGAGTCCTGCCTACACTGAGCCCGAGCCACCTGTCTGTGCCTGTTATGTAGAGCTCATGCCTCACTATGACCACAAGTGCACTCAGGGTTTTAGACCCCGTCACTCATATGAATTTAAAGAGTACGTTACAGCATATTTCAGTACTTTATTGATAGTGAAGAGACCGCAGAATTGAATATGTCTCCTGTTTTGATGAGATTAAAAATATACATATATCAATAAACAAAAATAATAATACTAGACGGACTACTCATGAATGACCGATTTCTGACTATTTCTGCTTCCATATTACAACAACTACAGCTGCTAACACTCTGAACTTGGGGTGTTCAGGGTCATTGATTAAATAATAATTTTGGAGATAATCATTGACTGATAAAAATGTAAGGCTTGTGTCCGTCTTTTCTCTCACAATGCATCTGGATGCTTCGATTTCTGAGCTTGACTCCTGGTTTATGCAGCTGGGTGGGTTTCCTCCAGGTGCTCTGGTTCTCCCTATCAGCCTATAACATGCACAATAGTTCTAATACTCCAGCTACATAGGCACTTCTTCAAGCATAAATAATTTGAAGGGTGTAAAAGTGCAGACAAATTTCCCTTTAACAACAAAGTATAATACAAGTATAATACATATGTGTGCTATAATGCTGTTACACTTCTCTAAATGCAAATATTTAACACCCACTGATCCTTTCTTCCATATTGTTGTTCATAAACAATGTTAGTGCCAGACATACCCATTGACTAAGATGACTTTGGCAGTAACTGCTGGCATCTGCTGACAGCTTTATCTATAGAACCTCAACGCCTTTTGTATGTACAGAGCTTGCCAAGCCAGCTAGCTATAAAACAAACATGGAGTAATAGCAATCTATAAAAATACCAAATAAATCACAATTTGAAATCTTTGTTATGCCAGAACAATGTTAAAAAGTGAATAAATTTACCTATAAATTAGCTATAAAAATAGACTGTACTTATGAAGGCCACATTCAGATCTTTAGCAGCTGGGGTGTGACTTGCTGTAAACCCTTGATATTACGGTCATCACCATTTTGAGCGTTGAGGGAAAAAGGAAATACCAGTGCAGCTGAGGCCTCACACAGCACAGTGATGCTGGGAATGAGGAGTCACCGGCGTCTTGAGCGGTGGGGGGAACCAGACCTTACGGGAAGACCAAACATCTCCCTGGTGAGGTGCAAAAAGTGCTTCATGTTTATGTCGGCGTGTGAGAGAAAAAGCACTTACAAACATGCATGAGTGGATAACATTTACGTTCCCGACATTCCAGCCTCTGCACTTCCAGGCAGCGCGAGGCTCCGAGCTGTGACATCACACGGAGGGGTTCCTCTGTCTACCACACACCCGCTCTCTCGCACAATCCCACCCATATTTGGAAGAGAGAGGAAGGGAATCCCAGATGATGACTCAAAGGCTTCTGCTGCCAAGGGGAATTCTCTCCACATCTGTTTTTATGCAGTCTGCTCTGTGTGTGTGTGTGTGTGTGTGCGCGTGTGTGCTATGAGTTCATTGGTGTGTACATTACCTCCTCATGCTGATGATGATGATAATGGAGTTTCCATATGAAGCAAATTCAAAATGGCTATGCAGCTTTAACAGCTGTGGAAGTGCAAAAGAGGTACCTGAATGAGACAAGTGTTCTGGTAATACATGGACTTGTTTGACAGTCATAGCAGTCGAAAATCTAACTGCCACTATCATAATCACTAATACTGTACTACCACTGCATTATATTGTAATACCAGAATTATGTCAATAGTATTTATATTTCTTTTGGATCATTACATTATTCAATTTTCCACTCCACACAGATGCAACCTACAGTAAAATAATTCCCTTTTCTGAAGCACAAAACACAACTCTTTCAGCGAGAATAGCTCAAGGGAAGGAAAAAGCACAGACATTCATAGTGATTCTGTTTGTAGATGTATAAGCGATGGGCATTTATACAAAAAGATGCAAGGTGTTTGAACTTTTTACTTTTTCGGGCCTACATTTTTAGACTTACTTTGTTCTGGTCTGCTTGCTGGTGACAGAGGACTGGCTCTCCGAGGGTTGTCTCTGGTCCAAAGTTTCAGAAAGACCGCTGTTGTTCTCTCTGTCAGTCAGAAACACAGACATCCCCCCGAGCAGCCTAAAAAAGAAAGAGCGCTTTCATAGAATATTCTGTTTAGCGGCACATGTACTGTTGTGTCATGATTCTCCCGAGAGCCATAAAACAAGTCATTCACAGACATCTCACCCACGCTCGCTTTGCCACGGACTTTAACAACATAAATCAGTATCATTAAAGCGAGTGAGAAAAGCAAAATTTCAACATGTTGCCTTTAAATAGGAGGCAGAACATGCAACTGTGTCACAAGATTAGGTACAGTTTTAGAGGTCCTAAGTACTGTAATGTACACAATAATCATGTGAGTTGCAGTAGTCTGGAAACTGATACAATTTAGTGGCATTTTGTATCTGGCCTATGGTTTTCAGATTCTAGACTACAGTGATGTTATTGTACCAGGTGGGGGGCAAGACACAGTTTTCCCTTTTGATTACATGGTATTTTATTTCAACAAATATCCAGAAGGTAAATTCACAAATCAGCATTTCAACAAAATTGTTTCTTTTAGCTGTTCCCCATCTGTCTTAAATATCAATATTGGCGTAGAATGTTTTGGCATCAGAAGCCCAGCAAAAACATGTGATTTTTTTGCAGTATCTATAGCTGTTCAGTTAAGTTTTAGTCCTGTCAGTTAGGATCTGGATAGGCTATCATTTTGTTTTTGTTTTTTTCTTACAACCCTACCTGCTCCTATAAATTATTAGGTTCATTATTAGAGTTCCAAAGTGTGTTTTTAGTCAGTATTAATAAGTTTATCACACAGAAGCAACGGTCACTGTAGCACTGGCTGTCACCAATTGTAAGTCAAATCAAGCTTACACAGACTGGAGATATTCAAGTCAATTAATGGGCTTAAAATACGTAGGCTATGGAAAGGCATATCGTGTCCCGTAGCCTATTTTACACCATCACAAACACCGTGGTAGGAAATAAAAACAAGTGAGTCACAGAAAACCAACTGGGACTCACGGTGACATCCAGAGAGAGGAGAAGGAGAGAGAGAAAGAGAGAGAGAGAGAGAGAGAGAGAGAAAGAAAGAGAGGGGACCAAAGACAGATGGACCCCCCAACTGCTCCAAAGCATGCGCCAGAGGACAACTAGTCACGAAAACGCCGTGCATTCAAGAACAGCAAATAACTTATAACAGACTCTGCAAGATTTTTTTTGCACATAACGCACTTAACTGCACATAGGTTTAAATAAATACAAAACGGTACCTTCATTGCACTTGGTATTATCACGGTGGTTGGTCGACCTCTAGCGGACGGTTTCATGAACTGCACATCCGGCGCGTGTCGTGTTTGTTTAGAGTGTTTATAAAATTTAAATGTTTTAACACAGCAACTTCAAGGGAAACCTAGACATTTTTCACATCAAAACTCACCTGTAAATTTCAGTTTGAGGTTTTCTTGGGATAGTTTGCGTTGATGTTGTGGGACCGCTGCAGGAAGCGAGTTGGGAAGGCGAAGAGACGCGCCTTTTCTGAACCATGTGATGCCGTGGAGGAGGATTTTGCCAGTCAAACGCGGCTACAGTGTTATGCTAGCACTTTGTTTTTATCCCAAAAAGTTTAAAGCACTTCTCTTGTACTTCTGTCACAGTAATTCCACGATATGGCAACCAAAAAGAAGCGTGCGCCCAGTGCTCCAAGTGACAGCTGGGTCGTCATTGCTGCGGGTAGGAACAGAAACACTCGAGCTAACGATGCTAATATGCTGCAGAACTTGCAACTTGCGATGCATTTGTTGAACTGTCAAGAAAGTTCTCGAGTGATTTCTCTTCTTCTACTGCTCTTACAGTTTCTGAAAGCACCAAACATAGGATAGACTGCGTGTTGCACAACTAATGAGTTACAACCATGTCATACTGTCTATTGTAAAAAACCTTTTGTGTTTTTACAGATTCTGCTGTGGATTCAAAGAGGCGTGACTCAGACCCATCTTTTGTGAAGCTAAAGAATCCACGCACAGGTTGGAAATATTACGCACGCTTTGGTGCAATACATGGACACAATAAACTGGTGCTATCAAATCTATCCCAATAACATAGAATCTAAAGATGAGTAATTCTTCTGACCTTCTGAGACTGTGGTTAAACGTCTTTTTTATGCAAAATTGACTCTTATGAGCTTTAAACCATGTTGTAATGCTGTTTCCTCATCAAAAACACACCTGGAGTTGTGTTTTGTTTCATTCACACATGTTTGAGTAACACTTTATTATCTGTCTGTTTACATCTCCAAAGCTCAAAATGCTCTGTTCCACCTTGTGATGTCATGAAGCAGTAGTTTTCAAGTTAACGGCTCCTTTTACCTTTTTGTTCAGTAGAGATGAGTAATTCCAGGGCTGAGATCATCCAAATGATTCTAGTGAAGGTGTGTGGAGTTTAAAAACACAGTGGAGCACTTCCTGTATTACCACATAACATCACAAGGTGGAACAGAGTGTTTGTTTTTTTTGTTTGAGAGAAGAGCACAGTCTAAATATGCAGGATTTGTGTGTTAAACGGGTGAATGAAACAAAACACAACTCCAGGTCTGTTTTTGATGAGGAAACAACATTATAACATAGATCAGAAAACTGCGTAATATGGGCCCTTTAAAGGTGCACTGTGTCACTTATCTGGTCGAGAGTAGTTACCTGTTTCTATAGAGATATTATTGCTTTTTTCTTGAATGTTCCATAGTTTGGCTGTAAACTTCTGAAAACAAGCACTTGATGCCATTAGGCCAAGTTACAGGTCAGATCTGTGAAAGGACGACCTCCGCTTACAGTAAGAACGCACCTTTTTTTGGGATAAATAAGACCTGCTATGCTACATTTTAAAGCCATACTGTTGAACATTTCCTGTAAAGCAACACATCTCCATGGAGACGAGCAGATGCCCCTTTTAATTTGTAAAACACTGTGTAATCCTTTTGCGTATGAAGTCTACTTAGCTCTAATAGGATGTGAAAGTAAAAGTTCCTCTTTGTTGTATTTGCAGACACAGCATCTCTGTATATGTTTGGCAGCGGTGATACACAGTTATATGAAGTGAAAGCGTTTGAAGAAGACTGCCACAGCTGGTTTATTGGTCAAACTGTACAACACGGTTTGTCACTGACTTTATTAGTTCTGATCAATGCCCTCAGCCCAGCACAATCACATTAAATGCCCTTATTGTGTGCGTGGTAGATGGGAGGCTCCTCTTCATCACGCCACTCGACCCCCTCTATCTTCTGCTGCCATATTTACTTCATGCTGGCAAAGAGGTAAGGTGCATGATGGGAGTATAATAATATAATTGTGTTTTTTTTATTAAATAACAAGAATGAAAACAATACACAGGAGAAGTTTCAACCCATGGATCAGCTTTTAGTGGATGAGAATTTCCCAGCCTGCTTCAGGCTGCTGAGCTGTCCCTGTTCCCTGCACAGTGTTGCAGAAGAAAAAGGTGATTACACAATAAATGTAAATACTAATGCTTTAACTATAAATCTTTCATATTAGAGTTTAACTCTTTAGAGGTGGGAAGTCTGAAATTTTATCGGTACAGTCAAGAGCGGACATTAGACTGGTTAAAGAAAAAGGTATTTTGTATGTATTTATTGGTCTTTTTATACGTTTTGTCCGTACATGGACTCATTGTGATTTTATTGTAGGTTGACAGAACAGTTGTTACTCTTAAGAAAAAGAACATTTCAGTTGGAGAAGGCGTAAAGTCTGCAACGTATATAAAAGTGAAGACTGAATCAGACTGTCGTGAAGGTATGACTCAAATGTGTAAACTTGACAAAACGTATTTATCGACCAACCGTGAAGCTTTGTAGTTATGTTATTCAACAGTAGATGGCAGTAATGGAGTGCTTGTTAGTATGACTGCTAATCATCAGGAGCTAACCTAAAATGACATTATTTCCACATCTTCGTTGGCAGAGGACTACTTGCGATATGCCCATGGACTTATCTCAGAGTACCTCAGTGAAGACTTGAGCAGTGCCCTCCTCAAACACTTAAAGTAAGCTCTGTGGACAAATCATTTGAAATAATTACAATTATTAACGATCAAAATCCATTTTTTAGTTTACCCGAACTCACGAGCCCGAAAGAGTCTGAGCCGCCGTCAAAGGTATGTCGCCAGGCGTGCGGAGGATATGTGCTTTTCTCTCATTTCAAATCGCATGAAAATCACAAAGCACTTTTCCTGTAGTCCTCTCCTCACATTACATTAGTGGTCATTTTTACACATTTAGAAAGCACGGTCTTTACTTTGGTCTCGAGTGAACACTGTCTTAAGAAAAATGTGGTAAGCTTTTCTTACTTCTCCGTTCGACAGAAGCGGAAACTGTCTGACAAACCTGTGGAGGCTGGAGAGGACTACACCAAATTCAACAGTGCAGACTTTGCGCGAAAAGTGAGTGTATTATTGACCAGTCTGCCTGATAAAACCATTTAAAAGATTTAGAGCATATAGAACATATTAGAACGAGAGATTATGGACAATGAGGAGTAACTGTCCCACTTATTGTAGCACAAGTAGCAAATAGTTCTTGTGAATAAACTGCTTTTTTTAGGTTTTGTCCAAAAGCTGTTAAGGTGAAAGGGGAGAGCGTTCTAGAACATATATATATACTGTATATATATATATATTTTTTGCAAGACCACTAGGTGTCCAACTTATTTTAAACTTTTAATTCCAGCCACCGAAGAAGATGACGGCTGCTCAGAAAACGCTGGCTAAAGTGGACAAAAGCGGCATGAAGACTATGTCGTCCTTTTTCAGTCCCAAGGTCAAAACAGAAAAGAAATAAATGTTTTGCTATAATGGACAACATTGTAATAAAGAACATTTGGTTTTGTATGAGTCATTCTGCTCATATGACTCTCTACAACGTAACTTGGTTGGTCATTAAAGACTAGTTGAAGGTAAAAAGCTTAAGACAAGAAAACCTAAGAAACCCTTTTTAGGTTTGGTATTTTGTTCCTTTAAAAATGTTTTCTACTCTTTGGACGGGACAGAACATGGTTTGAAAATGTGGGAGAAGATAGTGGGGGAGAATGGGAATCTACAAAAAAATCCAACTCAAATTAAGGATGAACAATTTTGGAAAAATGTATTTCAAAAGAAGGAAAGATTCTTTTGACAGTTCAGATTTTAAACACATCATGGGTTATTCAAATTTGAAAGAAAACAGACACTTAACAAATAGAAGAATGACATGCATTTCAGAACATGTTTGTAAAAGAGTTAGCAGGTGAAGACCCCATGGAGATATTTTGGTGGATAGCCTTAGCTCAATTTTCAGCCCCAGTACATATCTCTGTGTTTGTCATTAAATGTATATTTGAATATATTTGATAGTATGAAGCAATACAATAATTTTAATATTAAAGTAGTACTTCCTCAACAAGTCTTTCACTGGAAACATGGTTCAAAACTATTCAAACAATTCAGCCTTCAGATTGGCTTTTTTTAACTGTATCTTAACCCAACCATTAAGTGAAGTTATTCACCAAGAAATTTCATCTTTTGACCAGACTTCAGTGAAAAGCTATTGTTAAATGATTATACAGTACGCGTAACCTGTCACAAAATTATATAAAAACGTCTCTGTTATAACCTATACTCATTTCATTGCAAAACACTTGAAGTATAAAAATGCTTTCAACATAGATTTCAAAGTAGTTTCATCTACAAGTGGAAGAACATTCCAGGTTTTCGTGTATATTCTTTTCTATGAAAGAATTCCTCTTGAGAATAAGTACAAATACCAATAATTGCTCCAATGAAACAAGAATGTATAAACTGTTAAATAAAACATTTCTGAAGGTAATCAGTACATGCTTGTAATAGAGTCCAGTACATGAACTGTCCTTCAAAACTAGAATAGTGGCAGACATGGTTTCATTGTTGAGAAGCATCACTGCTTCTTTAACCTGGGCTTGAGCCTCATGGTCTGGAAGGCGCTCTGCACCACTTTGGGCAGGTGGATGGGGTTCCTCTGGAGCCGCAGTCTGCTGCTGGTGGAGCCGCTAGAGCTCTTCTTCTTTGGGACACTTTTGTTGTTGGCACAGGATCGATCTGCTTCAGTCTGATTACTGCCCCCTGGCCCTCGGGGCACACGTAGCGACCAGTTTGAGTGGAGATCATGTTCTGCTGAGCTGGACGCCACTGTCAAAAAGCACATTATTAATATAATTAACCATATTCAACTATATCATTATGTTTTATTGTGTTAAATGGGTATGTTATAATTTTTCACTTTTAAAAAGTGTAACTTTAAAAAAAAAAAAATTTTATCCAAAAAAAAAAAATCTTTTAAAGGAGACAACAGTAAGATCAGTCGATAGATAGAGTTTCATTAGACACCAAAGATGAATCAAGATCTTGATAATTACCGCAATTGTGATATCTAAATGATGATTTGTATAACAAAAATGCCTGGAAAGAAGTGTACCTATAAAGTCCACATCTGCATGTCCATCATCTATGTATGGTTTGCGGACAGGCTCATCATCACAGCTGGCAATAATGGCATCCAGGAACTGCAGGGTATCCTCTTCACTGGGCACTGGGGGGGCAGAGGGCTTGGCTCTGGCTCTCTGCAGGGACAAAGAGTCACTGTACTATATGTGATCTTTGAACTGTTATTCATGTCCACAAACACTTACCTGCTCTTCTCTCTTAGGAGGAGGAGGTGCAGATCTTTTCTTGTTGGAGACTGTGGCCTTCTCATTTGCTTCTTGGCTCTTGAGGTCTGTTACTTTTTTGATGTACTGCCTCCTGAGAGCCACTAGTGCCTCCAGGTACTCCAGACAGTTTTGGTTCTGTGAGTAGAGCCAGATGCGGTCCTCCTGTCTCTGATACAGGTACAGCGTGGACTGGATGCTCACGGTGCTTTTGCTCCTCTTTAAGGTGGACCCTGCAGTTTGAGTCCTTTCCCCCACCACTAGCATGGACGTACTGCGCACCAGCCGGACGGTGCAGGCGCTGTGGTAGTCCTGCTCTGAGTGGGGCCCCCTTCCTTGAGCATCGCGGCTCCTGTTAGCGTGGTGGTTGGGCCGAAACACATTGTTGATCTTCCTGAACATCCCTCTAGTCTTTCATAAATACACGTTGCTCCTTAAAATCCTGGAAAACTCTAGGCCTCACATCCATAGCGTCTTGGAAAAAACTTTCCTTTACTAAAATAGATTAAAATGGACTTTTCCACCACTGTCCAGGGTCCTGAAGTGTCTGTGCTGCTCCTTTGTTGAAGCACAAATCCCCCCTAACCTGATCTCACCATGTCTTCAGTGTTATAGGATGTTGCTGGGTAACAGCTTGTAACTGAACACTTCACACTGTCATTACTTCAGAGAAGAGGACTAGCGTTGTTTCATTTATCGTGACTCATACAAGCCTCATCCTACTAAACAGCAATGCTAAGCTGGAAATGGAATGCGTACGGCCAAGGAATATGAACTTTGTTACTTTTAGAAACTGTAAATTAATTAGGAAATTAATTTTATTCCCCATAAATATACATGAAAATAGATTCACATTACTAGAGCATAATTTTGCATTTTGTCCTGTGCTTTGTTCTCTACCTCATATAAAATGGTGAAAGGCGCACGCGTGTGTGTGTAATGTGTTTCCTGGTCTCCAGCCTGGTTAATAATGAAGCAGCTCCGCTCATGTTTCATGCGCTTTCATTGTTAGTCTTCCCTAAGAGGAAGCAGTGTGAATAAAGGACTTCACTGAAGTCAGGCATACACACACAAGGGATTTTCCTCTCAAAAAGATCCCTGTTATAAATATGGAACATGCAAAGCTTCAATACTTTCACCTCAGCTGAAAGAGCAAATCAAAAGAGAAGTGAGATTTAAGGTGGCCCTAAGTACCGTTGTCCTGCATCTGTACATTAACAATGTGTTACTGGGTTTGGTACGTTGACATAATTTCAAAGGAAAAGCCTAATAACCTCAAACCTATCACCCTTCCTCTCCTCTGACATGTCAGCATAATAATATAAAACTCACTTTCTATTCTGCTCTCAGGGTAACATGAAACTCACCTGTTTCTTTCACTGATAAACGCAATTGAGTGGTTTCATTTTACAAACGGCTACTAGAGCCAGAAGCCACTTTACTGTACACTCAAGTCTTTAGTCTGCTACTTAATGTGTCAAAGGCATCTACTAGTCATTAACTTGATAGATCCACTGCCCTCAGCCTCACCAATGTGGTCCAGATAGTTTCTAGGTTTAATGAATTGCAGTCTTTTCATAGTAGTAAACAGTTAAAAACACCTGCTAAACAAGCTCCCACAAAAAGGGAAGGAATACAAACAAATTTAACATCTCACTTCCTGTTAGGTCATTATAAGACAATTTCTCGAGTCTGAACATTGGGGAACTGCAGAATGCTTGAAGCGGTAGCCTGCCCCTAGAAGTAAAAAGGTGCGTATTCAAGGAAAATACTGATCATTTCTTGTTAATAATAGATCAACATCCAGACCTCACTTGCCTCCTCTTTAGCCATGCTGTGTGAAAGCAGACTGTGGAGTGTGATCTACAGTGAGGATGAAGAGAATCGTCAGGAGGATGTCCCCAACGCAGCAGCACGTGGCTCCGCAGACACCTTCAGACATGGGTACAGTTAATAACGTGTGTTTGTGCAGTTAATCAAACCCAAATCTAAATCTGAATGAGGCACAGATATTCACTGGCTTTTCTAACTTTCTGTTCAATTTCTAACTTCAAATCAACAATTTCGTTTCTGTTATGATTTTGGGCTGTACAAAAAAAAAAAGAAAAAATTGAATTGAATTTGGGCTTTTTGAATTTGGGCTTTTTAATCAGGTCTACAGCTAATCCGGTGCCAGGAAAGAACGTTATTTCTTTTTAATTTTTTGCCATATTGCCCAGCCTTTGTGTGTAATATTAACAATTTTACTTACTTGGAATAGTTAGTCTAGGGGTAAATAGAAGCTGCAGTAAAAATTGTGGAAGTAGTAAAAGAGGTACTGGTGGTAAAAGTAAATCTTAAAAAGGTGATTAATTGTATTGTATTTGTTTGGACTACTAACAGGTACAATAATGTGTTACTTCCCTGAAAAAACTTCCCTGTAAATGAAACATTCAAATCTGTCAACTGGTCAAAAAGTTGTAGGAATGAAGACGTTTCGCTGCTCATCCAAACCACTTCTTCAGTTCTTTTGTCCAGTTGACAGATTAGAATTTTTTCCTTCTAATATGGATCATACCTGGACGGCTGAGGGATTACACAGACACTTCCCTTTGTGCTTTTAGACAGACTTTCCTCATTGAAGACAGCTCCAGCGCTGGCCCTCTGAAAAGCCCAAGAGCTTCGGGGCCTCAGCGAATCTCCTCCCTGCAGTCATTGGATTTGGAGCGAGCCTGGCCGGACAGACAGATCTCCCCTGAAATGGACATTCCAGCTCAGGGCCAATCCGCCAGCGACGCCCCCTTCCTCGTTCCTTCCTTCTGTCAGAGCATTTGCCAAAACTACAGTGACCTCCATATCGCCGGTGACCAGGTCCTCCCTCTGTCGGCTAATGTGGGAGAATTCTGCCCCAATAAACTCCAAGCTACTGGCCCTTTACTACATTCATATGACGTCTTACCCCCTCTGGAGCAATCTCCTCAAGGTGGGCACTTCTTTCCGGTCAAACGGGGGTCTCATCAGTGGAGACAGGGCAGCGGGCGTGATCGGAGTTTCTTTTTGCAAGAGCGTGAAGGTCCTTTCTCCAACTCCCTCCTGAATCACTACCTGGAACAGAAACTTCAAGATCTTTACCAGCAGTACATGATTGAGAACATGGCTAAGGAGGCCGCACACGCAGACCTGATGTGTTCCTTGTTGGGCTCGGAGCTGGTGCTGACGAGCCTGGATCAGATCACGCTCCAGCTGAGTAAAGAGGGTAACATGGAGGCGGGGGTGGCCAAAGACATGGTTTTGAGCTGCTTGCTTCGAGTGGCGGGGGACATGCAGTCTAGTGAGCTCAGCACGCCGTTTCTCCAGATCTCCAGTGAAGAGACGCCCTCAACGGAGAAGGAAACAGACGACAAACTGTAGTACTGGAAACTGTAAACCACAACATACTGTACTGTGTGCATGTGTATGTGACAAATAAACTTAAACCAAACTAAATGTTTTAATAGTCTTATATTTTAAGTATTATCTTTTAAATAGAAGTATTATATTTTAATGGTATTATTGTCGTTTTCCAGGTGCACTATGTAACTTCTGGTGCTGCTTGTCTCTGTGAAGATGTTATTGCTTTGCCTGGAACGTTTCCCAGTATGGCATTAAACAAATCTATCTCCATGAAGACAAGCAAGTGAAGTCACCAGGCCAATTTACAGGTCAGGTCTGTGAAGAAGCATCCTCACTCAAAGTAATGATATATGTTTTTTGATGTAGTTTGGGCAACATAAACACCCGACAATTGAATAGATGCAAAGTAATTTGGTAGTTTGAAGTTTGACGCAATACTGTGGCACATTCGAAGCAAAGCAATAACATCTCCATGGAGACTTCATCAGAAAAGTTACATAGTGCACCTTTAACTTAACAGGAACTGAAATTTTAGTTTTTCTAAAAAATAAAAAAAAAGAAGTAAAGAAAATCTTAGGCCTATATAATATTTTATACTATACATGTGTCAATTTATTTGTCATTTTGCACATTTGAAGTCATATTACCAATGCATCAGCATCTAGGCCTGTGTGTGCAGATTCCCCTTTCAGTGGAATGATCACTGTTGTGCTTTGTTGATGTGGACTAAAACAATGCAAAAGTGTTCAAGTCTAAATTGTTTAGGCTCAAAGTCATTTCCTCCCCTGGTCCTTCTGTGTCTCTCTTCACACTGGAGCCAACAGCCTCACATAATGTCTGCAGTTTAATAAACGCTCACTAGGGGGAGGCCTTCTCACTTAACTTTTTAACCTCTGGGAGTTAGACACACCTACACACACACATCTGTGCCGCATTCATTTAGCTAATTCTTCCTGTGATCTGCTGCCTGCTGTTCATAATCTATGATGTCATTCAAGTAGTAAATCTGGAGGCAGCTGGCCGGCTCAGCACAGACAGCAGCTCCTGTGCTGCATCTTTACACACCAGATAAAGTTATCTGCACTGCACGAGTTATCCTGGGGACAGACTTGTGCAGAGTACAAGTACAAATGATACACACTATGTCACCAGAGTCAACCAAGCAAACCACTTAGGCTCTGATCTCTTAGTGTGTAGTGTAATACAAACTTGTGCATTGATTTATGCATATTAAAGAGGACAGTGAGGACTCTAGTTCAAGGGTAAATGCTTGATCAAATAGATTGACTTAAGGATAAAAATAATAGTATGTCAATGTTCCAAAAACTTCCCTTTTCCAGATCTGTATTTCAATATAGAGGAAAATAACAAAAAGGGGAGAAAACAAACTTCTGGATTTCTGGAGAAATTCTGAATTGGTGTTCCTCAAAATGTTGACTCAAGAACCCAACCAAGAGAAATATGTCATTTAAATCTGCAAAAAAGCTGTATGTTCAACTAGCAAACACAGCTCAGCAGGGGCCACAGAGCCGTAGACGTGCACTCGTGCAGAGCCATGTTATTTTGAGCGTTTCCTTTTTAGTTTAAAAAGGGCCCACACGACTCTATTCCAGCTTGCTGCAGCCGTGGCCTTCTGCGCCGGTGTTTGATCAGCTTCCTGGTTTTCCTTTTCCAAACACAGAGCCACAGGAGGACACCCTGTTTACTGAGCGGAGCACCGCAGTCGGAGTCCTGTGAAGTCTCAAGGCCGCTCCGACACATGTTTGGTATTTCTGCCCATGTAGCTCTGCATTCTGCATTCAGCGGTCCAGGTACACGCCACAGGAACCAAGGCTCACACTGCAGCGCTAAACAAAAACACACTCATAAATATGATTCAGCCAATGCCAACATATTCCAACAAACTGATTTACACAGACCTTGGGAAACAAATGAAAAACAGACCTCTTGTTTTGACAGAGGTTAAGAATTGTTTAAAGAACTCGCTGGCGGCCAGTGAATATTCTCTCACAAGCCTTAATAAATTACACGAATCATCTAAATTATTCACATCAACACTTTTATGTTGAGACATTATTATTCTGTCTCACAATACAAATAATATAGGACTATTTATCCTTAAGTAAAGATCGAGCCGAAAGTTCAAAAGATGAAGGACTATCTGTGTAATAAAATCAGGGACAGGGCTGATAAAACGAATAGCAGTAGTTTGAAAAAAATAAAATGGAAAAATACACTTCTCTCACGGTCTAGCAATGAAGCTAACAAGAAGGTTGAAGTGTTGGAGCGTCTTTCAGAGGTTCATAAAAGTAATTTCCTTGTCACAAAGAGCTTTTAACATGGAGGGCGGTAGAGGCAAGGCTACAAGATTTCATATCAAAGCCAAGGTCTCCGATACACTGTCACCATTGTGGTTTTAATGCTGTGCCGCACTATGTGGCTTGCCTTTATTTAAAAAGCTTTTAGTATGTAGCCTTGTTAATTGGAACAGTCACATACTGTTTACTTATATTTTCTCATCCTTTTGTGAGAGCAGAAAAAAAACTTCCACCACTGTTTGTCAAGGTCTATTGACAAAGAACTTTTGGAGGTCACCAAGATGGTTCTGATCCATTACACTTTATCATAACTATATTAACTGACTTTCATTTCTCCATGTTTGAACTTGTATTAATAGCAGTGTGGGGAATTTGGGTCTAGACTTTATCCAGACATGGTGTCTTAAAAAAACCCAAAACTTAGATTTGCATTATGTGGTGATAACTTTAACAGCTGGCATCCACTTATGACACATTTATTTTTTTTACTTGCAAATCCAACACAGTCTTGTATTATAACAGCTTAACTGAATAGTACCTGCACATGTCGGGTGAGTTACCCTATAGCTTCTTACCAGAAATGAACAGACCAAGCCACACATAGAAGACATTACAGACTGGGGGCTGTTCTTTCTTTTTTGAATTTCAAAGCCTTTGATAGAAAAGTTTGTTTGGCTGCTACTGCAGTTCAAAACATTCGCTCCCAGAAAAGACTTACTTTCAAGGGCATTTACGTGAATCATAGATAAACACTCATTCACTCAATGTAACAAATGGTACAGTTTTGTTCAAACAGTTCTCAGACCTCCTGTTCAAAAACACTGCCTTGTATTGACAGGGACAAAGCACATATCCCTGTGCGTCTCAGAGGATCCTTCAGGCCGTATTTCAAGACCAGTGCTTTAGTGGTCAGAGCAGAAACGCAGAGGTTGAGCATTGTTGGGATCGGTGAACTTCCTGCAGACTTCCTCACTCTGTAAGGCTTGTTTGATCTCTCTCAGACAGGCTGTTTATGCGACCTTGAGAATGAGAATGGGTGCACTGGGTCAAAACCGGGTGAAGTGGGTTATATGTGTTACACATTTTGCAGCTTATCATTCATTTGAAGTGAATGATGATTTTTTTTAATTATTTGTGACCTGGTTTGTCTACATACGGTGCATTTTGTGTGCTAAACTTCACACTTTTTCTGTAAATAATTCACTGATCTGGGCTAATTAATTAATTATCAATTCATTCATTCATCACTTTATATAGCACCTTTCATGACACCCAAAGTGCTTTACACTGCATTATTCATTCACTCCGCTCTTGGTGGTGGTAAGCTACAGTGTAGCCACAGTTGCCCTGGGACAGACTGAGGGAAGTGAGGCTGCCAATCTACACCATCGGCCCCTCCCACCACCACCAACGCACTCACGCACCACTTTCATACTAGGCAGTGTGGGTGAAGTGTCTTGCCTAGGGACACAACAACAGTTTTGCCACTGGCGCCCCACTGTGGCACCTGATATTCCCGGCAGTCTCCCATCCAAGTACTGACCAGGCCCGGCCTTGCTTAGCTGCTGAGATCTGACGAGATTAGGCAGACTTTGACTTTGAAAGTTCATGTTCTAAATTTAGCGCTGCCTCTTTGCCTGTGTGTAGTGGTTTCCCTGAAGGCTGCTCTTGTTTGAGGAAGTCATTTAGGTTTTGACTCCTTAGCTTTCATTTTGTTGTTTTATTTGTCATTAACACTGTTCAAAGATTCTAAAGTTCAGATTATTTTCTGAGACAGCTATTTTCTTCTTTGTAAAGTCTATAATAGTATGCATAATGTCACACTGTTGTGTTTTACTGAAATTCTTTAGCCTTTTTAGTCTCCCTGCAACATAAATCTAGAATTTACTTACATATTTAGAAACGTTATAGGAGTGACAGAGGACAATGGATGATAGTGTGTGTCAGTGTCATCATCTGGATCAAAGGAGATTTTTCACTATTGTGAGATGGGGATATTCCTTATACAATAGAAACTCCAGCCACACCTTCACCTCAAAATAAAACAGAGACATTGGTCTTAGGGCTGCATTTGGACCATGTTTAGTGATGATTAGTTAGATTAACAATGTGCAAGCACCAAATAGACAGGACAAACTCTTGCTCAATAAATACATCTTAAATACACTTAAGCAGTGCAATTTCAGGAAGAATGCATCAGATGTGTGGGCTAACTCAATTAACATAATACAAGACTCTAGTTTGTCCTTCTAAATACCTGCGCAGCCTTGAGAGGGTGCGTCACTCAGATGACATGGAGCGGGGTCAGCAGGCGTACAGCACTGCATGGTTTGTGCGGTGGGCCCAGGTAGGTAGGTAGTGTGGGAGCAGAAGCGCACATTTCCCGGTCAGTTAGCCACTCAAGGTTAACACGGAGCTAGCAGCGGCGCAGGTGACCTTGGCTAAGGTAGAGCAGACAGAGGCCGGCCTTGGGAGACAGCGGGGCAGCGCGATCTGGCTTTCAAAGAGCTGGGGAACATAATGTGGTAATGCATGACTATATATCACAGGAAGAAGCACACATGTGAAAGTGGATGGCAGCCACATGCACATGGTTTTATTCACAGGCTCAATAGAAGTAAAAGGAGGTTTACCAGGACGATTTGGGGTTTTTCTGTACATTAACAGAAGCTATTTGTTAGAAAAGGTCATAGGTGATGTTTCAATACAAAGCCTTTATCCCATTCAAGGTGATGACTCCGGAAGAAGTGATTAAAGAGCCACAGTAATAATGATGTGAATGCAAACCGATGCAGCACACTCTGCTGTGTATTGTTCACTTGTGTTGGTATATCAAAGGGAGACAGGCGTTTGAAATGTATAGTTCAGGGATAATTTACCCAGTCACATGGCCTTTTAAAACTACAGCAAAGACACAAATGGGAAATGTTGAATTGTGAATGTATGTGATTAGTTTGTGGTTTAAGCTACTGTTTTTTTTCCAAATGTTTAACCAGACCTGTAAGAGCCAGACTTCATTTTCATTAGATGTGGTTAGTCCTCTCTCTCACTAGAGCTGAACAAATTTCAGTAATCGTGTTTTGATGGGTTCTCTTTCAAAAGTGGTCCTTGTAATGAACAATTCAGATGTAAATCACATTCTAAAAGCACTGTGCGGATGCCAAATATCTTTATACAGTCACAACATAAGCAGCTAATATGAGCACATCTATAATCCACTAGTCTGAACTAATAACTATAAATGTTCATGTTTAACTTGTTGAGTGTTTTGTTTCTATGTGCTGTTGTTGCTGCTAAAGGTCACTACATCTGAAGCTTAAAAGTGCACTATGGAACTTTTTTGGTGAAGGGTCCACCACGTGATGCTGATGTTAGTTCGTTCCCTGGAATGTTCTGCATCATGGCTTTAAACATTTCAATTCAATTCAATTTTATGTATATAGCACATTTAAATACAACTTAAGCTGCCCAAAGTGCGTCACATAAAAAGTAAAAAAAATAAAATAAACCAAATATATAGATATACAACACATTGGCTAACAACAATAAAACACCAACATATCCTGTCTAACTACTATTAAATGCCAGGGAGAAGAGGTGGGTTTTCAGTCTAGTCTTAAACTGCGTTAAAGACTGTGAAGATCTGACAGGCAGAGGGCGCTATTCCATAGTTATTTATTGAATTACAGGTGTTTTTAAGACATGCATTCTTACTGTAATCAGAGTCACCTCACCACAGATCTGACCTGCAGCTTGGCCTGGTGATGCTACTTGTCTCCATAAAGATACTGTGGAACATTTTAGGCAAAACAATAACAGCTCCATGGAGACAAGCAGATGGTGTACCTTCCACCAGAAACGTTCTGTAGTGCATCTTTAAACAGTTTAAAAGACATCTTGTCTTAAAAGAAGACAAGGTGGCCATTATAGGGGTTACAAGAACGTTATAATGAAGAAAAGTGAAATATATGTATTAACTAATTAAGAGACATTCAAGATTTCTTTCAAAACTGTTTGATACTCACTAAGGAAAGTTTAATCCTGTCATTAAGGATGGAAAAAGCGTTTCAAGGTTTGACAAACTTGAATCACACCAGTCGCATACAGGTAGACTGAAGGACTGACTCACTGCTGTGGTGAAGGGGCTGGACCTCTCCAAGGTAATGTCTCTCAACGAAAGAATGAGAAAGTGAACAAAACATAAGTAAGTTAGGTTAAGGCTAACAACTTCCGGTTTAGAAAGTGACATTTTGAACCATGACACTGAAAATTATAGGTTTTCTCTCTTCAAACTGATCCTAGCTACAAAAATCTGAAAAAATCTGTACAAATATTAACTATATAAACTGTATAAATCACAACATGAATGTGAATGAAATGTGTGGAAACATCATCAATGCCATATCAGTTAAAATGGTAAATGGTCACACACATTTTTATATAGCACTTTTCCACCTTCAAGGCACTGAAAGCTCTTTACAGCAAGGAACCACTCACCCATTCACACATTCATACACCAGTGTACGCAGACACTGGGGGCGAGGGGGGTTAAGTGCCTTGCCCAAGGACACACCGACACCAGTCATCTGTGGGAGCTGGAACCGCGCCGCAAACCTGTGGGTCAGTGGATCTAACCGCTCAACCAATGATGTTTACGTCGAGAGCAGGATTCAAACCGCCAGCCTTCAGCTCAGTGGGCAAACACTCTACCAACTGAGCCACTGTCGCCCTAAGGTGGACTATGGAACTTTTCTGTCACTTGCTTTCTCCATCCAGATGCTGTTGCTATGCCTGGAATTTCCCTCAGTATGGCATTAAACTCATCTATCCTGCATTTAATCAGTTGTATGTGTTTTTGTTGCTAAAAGATACAATGAAAACATGCATCTTTACAATGAGACGGGTCACCTCTCCACAGATCTGACCTCTAACTTGGACTGGTGGGGGCGGACGCTACATAGTCCACCTCATTGAATTATTTGTATACATGGTTCCAAGTCCAGTAATGTATTTTATTTATATCTGGTATGTATCGACAGAGCCTCCCTTTGTCTCCAGTTGAGTGGCCCCTGTGACCCACCCGGGGGCCCACGTGAGCTGCCCCTGTTTGAAAGCCTACCCTTCACCCTAACCTCTCTCTGTCACGCTGACGTTCTTATTAGGATCATAATTTACCCTCTTATGCAAACACGACCCTGTCCTGGATATGCTGTTAGGCAAAATATTCATACAGTAGTCACAGAGAGACTAATAAAAAAGCTGAAAGTGGGGACATAAATATTGTCTCACGGCTACAGTATTTCATAATTCACTGCATAATCCGGCAGCGGCTATACATAAGAAAAAGGAGCATTATTTCATAGTGTGACATACATTTGAATAAGATAAACAGATAAGCAAGGGCACATAGAGCGAAGGCAATATTTACGTCCAACAGACCAGGTATTAGGCAATCTGCATTGTAATAGCTTCTGGGCCTAACTGTGTTTTACGACTCCTATGCATAGTAAATTCTCTACATCCTGGCATTCAGTTAGCAGCTACAACCAAGCACGTGTTGGTTATAAGCAATGCATAGACTCAACCAAGTCCTCAAAGTGGAGGCAGAAGGCAAAGTGTTGTTGTGTTGCGGTAGCGCACTTGCTGTACGGCTCAGAGGGTCGACCTTGGCGCGCCCCGCTCTCCCCCGGGTCCCACTCAACCTTGGCTAATTAGCTCATGTCCCAATGGCATATGTTCACCACACGATTTATCCACAACAAGGACATTACAACTGCAGTGTCCCGCCTCCGCTGCCTCCTGCTCAGTTTCCTGGCACGCTCATGCTTCAAAATCACAATCACATTCAATTTATGTCAACTTACTCCGTGGCTTAGTGAACGAGCTGCGGCACATATGCAAGGCAACACGTCTGGTTCAGTTTACTGTTCAGAGTTCAAATCCAGGTTTGCCAAATATCTTTTCCCATCCTGCCCTGCTGTTCTTTCAGAAGTAAAAAATAAAAACAGCAACTCATCCTTATGTAATAGATAAGCTAATGTCATGTCAAAACATTTCATCTTAGCTTGGTATCTCCTTACCTTACCACCTCTTGCATACGGCCTAGATATATTGTTATTTATTCTACTTACATATACATAGCTGTAAATTTGTTGTCTATTGCTGTTTTTGCTACTTTCATTTTTTTAAATTTTTCTTGGCCATTATACTTTTGCTTTTGTAATGTGCTACCGTGACAACCGCAAAAATATAATAAATTTTGTGTGTGAGCTGCCGTGTGAGTGTGAGGCAGCTGGGATGAAGATCAGCTCCTCCAAATCCGAGGCCATGGTTCTCGACCGGAAAAAGGTGGCTTGCCCTCTCCTGGTGGGTGGAGAGCCCCTGCTTCAAGTGGAGGAGTTCAAGTATCTCGGAGTCTTGTTCAAAAGTGAGGGAAGGATGGAGCGTGAGATTGACAGGCGGATCGGTGCGGCGTCTGCAGTGATGCGGTCGCTGTATCAGACAGTTGTGGTGAAGATGGAGCTGAGTCGAAAGGCAAAGCTCTCGATTTACAGGTCAATCTACGTTTCTACCCTCACCTATGGTCATGAGCTTTGGGTAATGACTGAAAGAAGAAGATCACACACACAAGTGGTCAAAAAGAGTTTCCTCTGCAGGGTGGAGGAGCGCTCCCTTAGAGATAGGGTGAGGAGCTCAGTCACACGGGAGGAGCTTGCAGCTAAAGTCGTCCTGACCAAGCCAAGCTCAAGATCATGGAGATGCGTCCCTGAGCGCTGTACTGCAGGAGCTCAGTGCTGCTGACAGGTTGCCCCAGCGGCAATGGTTGAAGGATGAGTCAAATAGAGATAATTAATTTTCCTCAGGCAGGATCAATAAAGTATACCTTGATCTTAAAGACTGTTATGAACCCTGCAGTGGTAAAGATTCACCCTTTATCTCACAAATCAAATGCCCAGTATCCAATTATTTGTTTTTTTTTGGACTGACCCTCCCTAAATATCCTGCATTTCCAGGAGCAAATATTACTATCCTGGGCCAAAACTACCAAATATTTACTAGATGACAACCACAGTTCGTCTGATGTGCGGTTAAAGTGACGTCTCAGCACTAAATAACACACTTGTAAGATGCAGGTGGCTTGTATTGGCAGTGCGTCGACAGAAAACCTGCTCCAACTCAAGACTCCCATGATGCACAGCGCCCTGACAGAGAGGCCAGGAGCACTGTGCCCCAGGAGATGGTCACTGCTGTCCATCCTCCACAGAGGGATTCCACAACAAACTCTTCACATAAACAACAGCCCACACCCACATTATGCCAAAGGGTATGTCAAACATCACTACCCAGATACCAACTGAGCTTAAATTATAAATAAAATAAGATAGACAAAATAAGACCATTACTGAATAATTTTAGGTTTTGATCTATATCAGAACTAGTATAAGCCCACATGGTGATATTTTGTGTTGGCATTTACATTCTACTGTCTAAAGAATGTGTTTTTTATATCATTGTGGTGTTGAAATGCACATTGCGCTTATAGATATTGATCAATTTAGTATTAAACGGTGCCTTTTAACACAAAAAAAATCTAATTTCTTCCTCCAAAGTCTTCCATCTGCTTCATACCACCGGCTTTTACTGACTGTGGACCTCTCGAATCAAAAATACCAACCACATCATTGATAATTAAACATGACTGATTCACGATCTCTCCATCTTTTGATTAAGTGCCCAGCTTTAATTGTCAAGGCCATGATTTTACTTTTACACGTATTATTTTATCATCCAGTATCTGCTTTCATTTTGTAATTTCTGTGTCCCTGTGTTTTTGAGTTTTACTTCCTGTCGTGTTGATTGCTTGCACCGCCCTAATGTGTTTCACCTGTGTCTCGTTCCTCTGTGTGGTCATATAAACCCTGTCCGTTGGCAGTGTCACGTCCTGTAAGTTTCCATGTTGGATTTTTGTGTTTAGTTTTACTTCTGGTCTTTGTTAAAGTTTACATTAAAGAATGTTTCAAGTGCAGTCCTGCATTTTTGGGTCCTCTCCCTGTTTTAAATGTGACACTAATTGTGCATTATCAAAATCAAGATTTAAATTTTTGTCATTTTGGTAATGTGATACTTCAGTGCACGTAGAAATAATCATGTGATACTGCAATGTTTCCTATTTTCAAAGTTTAAGCTGATTAATTTTTAGATTAACCTGAAACCAGAAAGTTCATCCACTCTATTCACCTTTGCCGCTGCCGTGGGCACCGCCATCGTCTTTGGGGTTGTATTATTTTAGCATGGAGCTGTGGATCTTGACAGCGAATAACTTCTACATGGACTCCAGAGCCGTTTTAAAGCTTCCCATAGAATCTGTACATTATTGACTTAAACCAACCTACTTATATCAGATTTTAGTAGCAAAACTTTTCCCAAGTTCTCCATTGAAATGAACGGGATTCCCGCTTAACCGGAAGTTCCACTGTTTAGAAGCAATTACAACAAAAGTGGGCGGGGCCGAATAAGGTCAATTAAACTGTCAAATCTCCATCAATTCAAAACTGTTCTGAAGGCAAGTATCAGCCATTTCACACCTTCTAACGGCTGCTACTCTTACTCTAGTCTACAAAAAGTCTTAAAATCTATATTATAATTAGCATTTTTCCACTGTTAAAGGAGCGACACACACACACATTCAGTCCTTTTTAGCCAACAGTTCTCAACTCACTGAGACAAGGTGAGAGAGTTTTCCACTGTTAAAGGAGCGACACACACACACATTCAGTCCTTTTTAGCCAACAGTGCCAACAGTACTGAGACAAGGTGAGAGAGGGTGAGAGGGCAAAACATGTGCACAGGTTCTTTGGGTCTATCACGTGCTTTTCGTCACAGAGATGTCATTGCTTTGCCTGAAATATTCCACTGTATGGCATTTAACTAATCTTTTCCCAAGGAGACCATCATTCAGGTCACAGTAAAAATGCATGTTTTCTAAGGTTTTTTTGAGCAATAAAGTCACCTGTAATTGCATAGACTAATTAAATTTGATTATGATACTAAAGAATAGACTCGATATTTAACACAGATTCTGGTACCAAGAAGATAATAAAAAAAGGCTTTATTTAGACAGCAGAATGTAATTTTCACCATTAAATGGTAGTACTTTCTTTTCTATTCCCATGTGGCCTTATATTTGTGTAATCCCTCAGTGTCCAGTAGGTTCCATAGTGGTCCACGGGCGTAAACTAGTCTATGTGTCTTATACTTTCATTCTAAAACTTTTCAGGAAAGGTTCATGTCTGTCCCGTGAATGTGACTTTTTTAGCATCAATACCTGCTCAAATGAGCATGTAGCTCCGATACTAGTTTTAGTATCAATTAGTATCTGATTTTTGATACTTTTGACAACACAAATGCAAGATAAATAGCCTAAATGTAACGCGATATTGTGGAACATTTAAGGAGAAGTAATTTAATCTCCAAGGAGACAAGCTGGCAGCTGACACTGACCAGAATTTCATAATGACATAATGACATAAGGATAGTATCAAACTTAAATGTGCACTGTGTTTGGTGAATTGAATCCCTGATCTTACGTACCTACCTTAAAGCTTCATGTCCGGGTGATTTACAGACACAATACAGAGATTAGTTAAACTTAATAATCCTAACTGTCAAATAATAGACTTTAATATAACTAAGAGAACGTTTCATAGTTAAATGAATAATTATAACTCTTACATGTGGTGTAGCTTTGATTCCTGCTCACATTGTTAGACCGTAATCAAATTTTCCCTTCTTTTTCATTTCATTTCATAAAATACATAAAAGCTTAGCCATCGAAAGAACTGGAACATTTTACCTTGTATTTATCCAGCACATATAAAGCAAACTTGTCTTCTTCTCAGCGCACGCACACACACAAACACACACGCACACGCACACACTTTCACTCTGCTGTAAGTTGGTGACATGAGTCCTTGGAAAGTGCAGTATTCAATTTGTAACTA
The DNA here is from genome assembly GCA_000787095.1 of Periophthalmodon schlosseri. Lineage (NCBI taxonomy): Eukaryota > Metazoa > Chordata > Actinopteri > Gobiiformes > Gobiidae > Periophthalmodon > Periophthalmodon schlosseri. The sequence continues at coordinate 75,285 of KN485367.1, read as the reverse complement.
TTATAGAGACAAGGACGAGGCCCTTTATGAGAGCAGCCACAGAGAGAAAATGGAGGCAGTCGCTATAGCAACCGCCAGAAGAGCACCCAACAAATCAACAAACAATACAGTACAAGACTTTTTCCATGGCAGCAATTTAATGGCGAGCCTTGAATCATACAAAGTTGTCTTCTCAAGTTTCTCAGACCTGTCTTGGTGAGGCGGTGGGTGTCTCTAAGCCCCCAGTGTTTGGTAAAAAATAAAAAAGAACGAAAAAAAAACCCTTTGTATTTTTTTCTCCACACTTGTGATTCAAGGACAGTTCGGTTGAATGTGCCAAAGAGCTGTCTTTTTGGGTCACGGCAACCTCAGGATTTCTTTGTGAGAATGCTTACCACTGCAAAGGCACACAACAATATGGCTTGCGGCTCTGATGTACTTAAAGATGATGATTTACATGTATTTGATGTATCTTTTGTTAGTTACGCAGATGCACTACTTAACACTAATCATACAACCAAAACACCAGCCCTTCACACATTTGAAAACAGCTTTCACATTTTCCCATGACCCATGTCTGTCTCAGTAGCTGCAGTGGAAGTGGCCTTGCTCCAGATTTTCACAGAGCAGTCAGCGTTTGGCTCAAACGTTGAATATTGCAGCATTTAAATGGAATGGATATGTTTTTGTTAATGAGTGACATGAAACAGAATCAAATATATTGTGTTGTTTTTGTTAACTTGTAAAAACATTGGAGAAAGAGCTGCAGCTCAACCAAGGACTACCTATCCACATGCTGCTCCATACTGCCCCATTTAAAGGTGGAACCAGAACCACCAGGCTCACGGCCAGAAATAATGTCTGTTCTTTTTCAAAGTAATGTAAAGCCAATGGACTTCTACAGTTGGTACCAAAACTGAAAAAATATGCTAAATAAGATGTAAATATTGTGTTCTGTTCTTACTCAGTAATGTTCAGCAAACATTGAGCCTTTAGTTCAAGGATAAATGCTCCATCCATTAAAACACTGCTATTGTTTCATAATAGGAAATCTTAAATCCATGGATCAAATGGTTCCATGCACACCTCAACATCCTCCTTAAAGAAGACAGATAAACTTCATTTCTGGTATTTAGTAAAACATCACGAAATAGATCATTATTTACCATGTGTCCATTGTAAACTGATCTGAAACTGCAGATTTGAGCCTCTTTATAGATCACTCACTGCAGCAAACAGCGCTTTTTCGTTTGATGATTTTCTGAGCACTCGAGCTTCAAATGCAGGACAATGCAGAATTACTCAAAGAGGCAAAAATCACTCAAAATACAGTGTTTAGTAATCTAATTATGAGGGGGACAATTACAATATGTTTAAAAAACCTCATAAAAGGTGATTTTGCATAACATTTCTACTAAAATAACCAGACCACAGCTGTTTAAATACAAACAGCTGTCTGTTTGGCATGTGTAAGGTTCAAGGGCAGAATCTGACAGTGTGTCAATGGAGAAAATGTATTTGGATATATGTACTGTGTGTATATGTGATCATATTGCACACAAACAACATTTTGAATACATTTCATCACATAATGTCATATAAAATTAAACAACCTGTGATCCAGATGTCTATGGAGGGACTTGGATGAGCAGGCTGCAGAGGATGACTAAATATTCTCTGAAACAACAGAAAAAAGACATTTCCTCATTTCTGGATGACATATCACTCCTTCAGGAAAATGCAATTTCACAAGACAAAAACAAAGAGGGATGAATAATCCAACACAACCTTCATGCGTTTTTGGTTTTATAACCATTGCCTCAATTATCTCAAAACAAAACAAACACATTTGCACGATCCACATCTTGTCTCTCTGGTTTGGTTTTATAAATAAGGAACATATGAGAAAAACATCTTGTACATTTTTAATAAAGTAACGGAGGTTGAGAGACTAAAGCAATGAGCAACAAAGCCCTGTGTTTTCAGCTCTGTGCTTTTGCAGCAAGACATAATGTAATCTCTCCTTGAGACAGAAGGATTTTTATAACCTGTGCTGCTAGGCCTTGAGCGGCAGAAGAGACAGGCTGAGTGAAGGCTGTTTATCCCGTGCTCGTCCTTGATATAAACATGTGAAAAATCTCTCTCGGCTAAATCAATACAAAGACATTCGGCCTCTGAACAATGTTGTAGCACTACTGTGAAAGTTTTTCATCCTGACTTCATTCACAGCGCTGTCCTTCAAAGCACACACAGCCATGGGGCCCTAGTTACAGCTCTGGTATGAATGTGGCCGTGCACTTTGGGTCATCTTTTCAACCACGCCAAAGAGTGGTTTCAGCGCACACCTGAGATATCACTAGGAGAAAATAAGACAGCTACTTTAACCTCAACAACTTCTGCTAAACTCATATTCACTCCTGGTCACTGAACATTGTCATTTTGTAATAGTCTAATCATTATTTGTGTAAATATTTAGAATTACTCCCTTTAATACCGCTTTAAACTCGGGTGTCAGTGAGTTTGGTCTGGACCTGGGCCTGATGCTCACTTCTCTAACTATAAAAGTGCTGCCTTTTAAGTATTTTTTTTCCACTGAAAGATCAATAAAGCTACAATATGGTCTATCTTTTTTTGGGGACGACTTTGTAATTCCGGCCCAATCCAGACTTCTCTTTCCTTGTCACTGCACTCTTACCTGTAAATGAACCAAACAGCACTAAGTGAAAGCTCAAACTCATTGGCTTCTTTCAGGTCTGCAGCATCTTTAGTTTTCTGACCTCTTCTCCCGCGCCGCATCCTCCTTCAGTGACAGGCAAGGAGAGCATTGAGTCATGACATCATAATTCACCAGCTCCTGTTTTCACGGTTAAATCAATATCAGTGTGTCCGAGTCAAGGTTGGAGACTGGCCTTCACAGCTCAGCTCCTTCCTACTTCTTTCTAATAGAAAATCATATAAATTGTCCCTAAAATAATTAAGCCTTCAGATCCGTCCATGCCCTATATTTTTACCGGCAGCCTGGTGATAAACAGCGCTGCCACAGAGTCAAGGTGATGCTGGGAATAGAAGTGGGCACTGAATCCTTATCTGCGTCTCCTTGTCATTTTTTCACACGGGTAGTTTTTTCCTTTCAAAAAGTTTTACAGGTCAACTAAATGGACATAGGCCTAAAAGACCTAAGATGATTCAGCAAATGCATTAATTACATTTCATATTCAGAAACCCGAGTCAAAAAAGGAGGCATGTCTAAAGGTAAGGCGCGTGTGGAGCCTTACTGTGGCACAGGGAGTGGTCTACATTGCATTGCTTCTGTAGACAGTATTCAGCTAATAAGACAATGCAAATTAATCTACAAATGAGTTCAAATAGGCCTAGGGCAATGACTTTTAATGGATTTTTAAAATAATACAGGCTAATTAATGTGACTAGCTTAAATAACACCTGCACTGAAGTTGCTCAACAGTTTACCTCTCCATCACACATGGCCAGGTAGTGTGGACCGCGGGGCGGGAGACAGCAGGAGGTGGAGAGGAGGCGGTGCCAGAGTGTGGGGGGCGGCATATGCAGAGAGTGAAACAGCTCTTAAGCTCGGGGACAAACGGGAGTTATTATTTCGAGCCGCCCTTCACTCCGGGGCTATCAGGACTGAGAAATAACAGCGCTACCAGCTCCCGTGTCTGACCTCCAGCGCTTTGGCAGAGCCACTGGGGCGGACCGCAGCTCATTGCCCATGTAGAAGTCGCCATGGCCGCGCTGGAGGGCTGCCGCTGTCGGGGCACCACCATCCGAAACAACAACAGTATTCTCTACAACATTTTGAAGAGTGACAGCCTCGCCATTGCACAAGAAGAGCAACCTCAACTACAACAGCAAGCCACGCAACACCTGTTCCACAGGACGTCCTCGTCCAGCAGCTCTGCCTCTCTGCAGGACCCGCGGCAGCAGCCGTGCTCGTGCGGCTCCACGCGCCGCCGAGGGGTGCTCCGGTCCCCGCAGGTCACCTGCAAAGCAGCATCCGCGGTCCTCGTTAAGACGCTGCGCTTTGTGAAGAACGTGCCATGTTTTCGCGAACTGCCAGAGGATGACCAGCTGGCCCTCATCCGCAGCGGGTGGGCTCCTCTGCTCGTGCTGGGGCTGGCACAGGACCGCGTGGACTTTGACACTACAGAGACCGTGGAGCCCAGCATGTTGCAGCGGATCCTCACTGGAGTGCCAGACCGACAAAGTGAGCTTCTGGCGGGGCAGAACAGAGCTGCAGCCGGGGTCTCTGTGGTGGACATCGAATCCATTAAAGCCTTTCTAAAGACGTGTTGGAGTGTGGATATCAGCACCAAAGAATACGCTTATTTGAAGGGGGCTGTGCTGTTTAACCCAGGTGGGTCATAGCTCAGACATGAGGCATTACACCTGAGTTACAAATGCGCCTTTAAAATGTGCTCTTAACTTTGTGTGCCAGTACCTTGCACTTATGTAATTAGGTCTGATATGGAGATATAAATCAATATACTTAAAAGGACAAAATAAATAAATAATGGACACAAAAAAGCTACATGTAAAAGACTTAAATTGCAACAACTAAAGTTCTAACGCCTAACAATATTCATATATGAAAGAAAATATATTTTGCACATAACAAAATGTAAAGTTATTCTCTGCAAAGTGTTCTGATGGACTGTTTGCTCCCTGTTTCAGATGTGGAGGGTCTGCGGTGCCTTCACTACATCCAGTCCCTGCGGCGTGAGGCTCATCAGGCTCTGAATGAGCACGTGCGGCTCGTGCACAGAGAGGACTCCACGCGCTTTGCCAAACTCCTCATCGCCCTGTCCATGCTCCGAGCCATCAGCCCCCCTGTGGTCGCACAGCTGTTCTTCAGACCGGTCATTGGGGCCGTGAACATTGAGGAGGTGCTCATGGAGATGTTCTATGGGAAGTAGAGGTTGGAAAAGTGGACTCTTGTTTAGGAGGCATAGGGCTGAATTTACAAGTGACGGACTATAGTGAGTGTAAGTGCGCTCTACAAAAAAGGAAAGCTTTAGGAGGAAAACGATGCAGCTGCTGGAATTCATAACTTATTGTTTTTTATACAAACTATTTTTTTAATAAAACAAGAATACTCTCAACATTGCTTGCTACCTTTCTTATTTCTGTATAGTGTATATCTGCATCATAGACTCATTTGTACTTGAAGCATCTTGTTCAGTAGATAGAGATGACAAAGACGTAAGCGGAGATAACTGAATATACAAATGACGCATGTCTCCTTGAATAATCTGACTCACTCATTCATTTCAGCACAGTTTTTTTTCTTAAATGGATTTTAAAAAGTGGCAGGTAGGTTTAGACTGGTTGTGAAATGCCCCCTTACACCAGCAGAGTGCAACAGAACACCACCTTTGCCAGTGGTCCTGACAATTAATCCCCCCTAACTGCAGGCGATATTACAGAGCTGGCATAGTGGCACCTGCCTTTTTGGATTTTGTGTATCTGTGCCATACACTATTAAAACAGTGTGTAGAGGGAGATGTTTGCCAGACTGAATCACAAACAACAATTACAAAAAACTGCTTAGGTGGAGCTTACTCATCACTATACACGAACACACTGCCCAGCGTTGTTTCTGTTCTAGCGCAGTACGCACCACAAAATGTTGAATAATCCACTAAATACAGAAGATTAAATGTCGCTGTCTTTATCTCAATTTGTGGTTGAAAAAATATGACAAAAGAGTAACCAGTTTTAAGAGGTCATTGTTTCGAAGGGTTCAGTAATGTTTTATGTGTTTGTATTTTATTGGATTGGTTGTGCATTGTCTAGTCCAGTGCAGTATTTTAAAAGTTGTGGCATTTTGAATTACCACCTAAAACTGTAAATTAGTATTGTTAATCCACAATAACCTATGTGGTGTAAAGTACTGCCACCTCCTTGGTCTGTAGACAAACAAAACATAACCCTCTACCTCCCTCCTCAGATACACTGTGGTACTACAGCTGCATGTCCACAGAGACGCACGCGCACCCGTCTTTGCGCGCGGTGGCTTGAAGTGAACTTGTTCTTCTAGTCCTGTCTGTCAGCTCTTCTCACTGGTCTCGATGGGGTCCATTTTCCCTTCAATTAAGCCCTTAATTGCCTTGGGTAATAAATAGTCTATTAATTCTGTGTTTGCTAATAAACCTCCATCTGTTTGGAAGGGGGTTGCCAGCTCCAACGCTGACTATCAGTGCAACTTGTGGCTGACACTGCCGTGCGTAAAAAGGAACACACCCAGTGGTGAAACGTAACGAAGTAAAAGTAGTAAAGTACTGTACTTAAGTATAAATTTTAGGTATCCACTTTAAAATGTACTTAAGTACTTTTACTTCACTACATTTGAGAGCAGGTATCTGTACTTTCTACTCTACAACATTTTTGAACAGGACTGAAGAGTAAGTAAGTATGTTATGTAAGTATTTTTATTATAGTCTGAGCTGAAAAGGCTGGGGGATTTATTTTTAACACATTTGTAGTTTGAGCAAACAAAAATATACAAATAAAAACCGCTAGGAAAAAACTATCGATTAAATTGTGTCAGCACAAATCTTTATCAAAATTGCTACATTTGAAGCCATTAGATCTCAGAATACTCAGATACTTTTGCTTTAACTTAAGTAACAAAACTGAGTACTTCTTCCACGACTGTGTACACCAGAGGCATTCTGTAGAGACGGACCTAAAAATCCCAGTGGTTCCTCCGGCAAACGTCAGCGCGCTGAACTCTGACAGCTCTTTACTTTTCTTTTTTGTTTGACTTTTGCTCTTACACTGTGTCCTGGTGCGTCTTCTCTTTGCCCCAGTTTCTGTTTTTCTGTGGCTTCCCGTGGGGTTCTGGGGAAAACAGTAATGTTTCAGTGTTTACCAGCGCTCCATCACAAACACCCCTTGTAGGTACGCTTAATCCCCAGGAGAGGGCACTATTTGGCAGCACTCCACTTGCCGCCGTGTTTACGTTGCCAAGTACAACCAGACATCAAAAAGTCTCCGAAGCTTTAAGCAACTAACAACCCCCCATCTTCCCCAACCACTCAAGTATTAAGATAATGGGAGATAAATGACGCCGCTTCATATTACAGTGGAATGTTTAACTGTGACTCCCTTTTTTCTAATAAAATATATGGCCTAAGTTATAATCGTAGGACTTACACAGTGGAACATTTTATTAGGGACATCAGACATAAATTTCATTAATGAGACGACTGTTTACAAACCCGCTGCATTACTGTCCCCCAGGCTTCGGTTCAGTAGCAGGATTAAAACTAATTGAACCTGTAGTTATTTACTGTGTGCAGTCAGCGGGATCAGAGCGCAGAGAGCGGAGTGTTTTTCCTCACGAGAGCAGCAGGAGACGCACGGCGCCGCGCGCTTCAGAGGTGCTCCGACGCGCGTGCCACGAGCTGTACAAGATGATTTTTGCAGCGTTCTCTGCTCCAGGCCTTCCAGCCAAAACACCAACTCAAAGGGTCGATCTTTCATTAGTGTTTTTTGAGTCTTCACTACATAAGTCACACTGACTAACGAACATTTGTGTGTAATAGCCGTATTAAAGCGAAATGCATTCTGTTTGCTTTGCTGACAGTAAAAGGTCAAACAAGGACACAGAAGGAAAAAAACGTCAAAAGAAAAATCAGTGTTTTAATGTGCAGTGCGAAAGTAAGGACAACTGATAATGATTGTGTTTCTATAAAGATAGACATTTCTTTCCAAGTGAAAATTGTGTTTATATATTTATATAAATATCTATATTATATATATAGAATACATATCTATTTGCTATGCATACTCAAAAATCACACCTTCAAATATATTTAAAAGTCTCTCAAAACACAAATGTTTTCTTTTCTTTCCTTAAACATAAAGTCTCCATATGAACCAAAGGAATGAGGAGGATGGGTATGTTGGTCAAATCAAAACATTGGAAAGGCTGTACTTTTGAATCTAAGAGTAGAGGACGTAGTATTTATTGGCGTCGGTCTCAAAAACCATCTTAATCTCCGAACAAACCAAAATCACATTGCAAGTGTACAAAACCAGCATTACACATACACAAACCCCTTTGATGATCAATGAAATGCAAATAAGTATGACTTCTCAAGCAAACTCTTTTCCATTACAAAAATAGACTTCTTTTTAAAATAATCTACAGATTTCTTTTAAGGTGAGGCATTTCACTATCACTCTAAAACAGCAAGGCTGTTTATTTCAATAGAAAATATGAAGCTTTAGAGAGAAATCTGTGAGTCTGTGTGATTGGAGAGGACTAGCACTGCCTCCCAACCGCTCCACCTGGGTCCACTCTGATACACTCGGCCTGCTCCTCCGTCTTTTTGCATATTCTATGATTTTTTTTAAAGAGAGAATTATTTGAAACGACGTACACCTTTCACAAGTATTGTCCAGGCAATTCTGAAGGTGTTAAAGTTCATGTAAACTACACAATGTAAAAAAGAAAATACCCCCAAAAAATACATGTTCATGTGTGACTTAAAAAATGAACAGCTAAAAAATGATTGTAAAAAATATACAATTTTGAGTAACAAGATAAAGCAAAGTCCTACAGTAGTGAAGGCAACAAATGTGACTAAAACGAAAGACAAATGAAAGGACAAATAGGAAAACACTGATGCTACAAATAAATTGAAATATATGTACAGGACCCTGTTTTCCTTTAGTTGAGTGTATGCACGAGGAGATGGATTATATTAGTGTGCACAAATGCCATGAAGTCCTTTTTCATTTCCTCACATGTCTGTGATTCACTGTTAGATCAAACAGTGTTTCCTGTAATTCCACATAGAAAAATCCACCTGCTGCACAGGTGAGGTCCACATAGAAAAGACGTGTCCAAAACCGTTGTTTCCCAGTCAGTAGTGTTAGACTGCACCCTCTGGATCTCAAGGATCATTTCATGTCGGTAACGCTGTCTGTGATAGCTCTCCTGGTCAGACGGACGACCTCCGAGCTGTCTGCAGACACTCGTTCTTCTACCAGATGACACTGGAGATGCTGGTTTCGCGTGGCAGCAGAGGGAGCATGGCGTTGTTGGCGTGGGCCTCCTCCAGGCTGTGCTCTCGACTCTTTCCGGGAGGCCGCTGTCCATTGAGCAGTGTGAGTGGGATGTTGCAGTAGGTGTGCTGGTTCCCCAGAGAGGACAGAGGTGGCAGGGTGCCTCCGGGGGGAATGTCAAACTCATAACTGCGGTAGTAGTGTTTCTGCCGCATGGTGGTGTGGTAGGTGTTGTGGAAGGACGAGCGCAGCTCTGGGTGGGCCGTGGCCATGGCTGTGGATGTGGCGGCTGCCATGGAGATGGCGGAGACCGTCTGCAGCTCTCCGAAGGGGCCCTGCTCGCTCACGTCCAGAGCCGGCTCGTGACTCAGCATGGGCTCTGTGCGCCGGAAGGGCATCTCGTACTGCAGCTGCTTCCAGAACTTGGAGTTGAGCTTGTTGCTCTTGGGGCCGTGCCACTTGATGACAGTGAGGGTTTTGATGGTGTGTTTGAGCGCCTCCACCTCCTGATAGTTCATGATGCCTCTGAGCTCGGCACACTCGATCAGAATGACCTTTATCTCTCCGGTCACTAACATGTTTCTGAGCCGAGTCTCCAGCTCAAAGATGCTCCAGCCTCGACGTACCACGTAGTTTGGGGTCATGACTATAATGAGGCGCTTGCTCTGGTCTACGCAGCGAGCTACGTCCTCGATGTATGCTGAAGCAATGAAGAGATAAAGACACAACAAACTGTATTAGATAATATGCTGAAGAAAATGTTACTGTAAAACTGACAGAAATCTAACAGTGAATTACTGTAGCACAGGTTCTTAAGAGTAACATCTGCATTGGCACAGATGAGGACATGAACACACACAACACACAGCACTGACAGGTGATGGCTCTGCTGTCACTTCTGTGCTTAATCCTATGGCCTAGGGACCACTGTTATAGAACTGCAAAGACTGGGAATAATTTTAACTTGAAATTTGACAGTTGGGATACCCCGAAATCCAAATGAGCCCTAGATTTAAAAAAAAAAAAAGCTGTTTCAATATATTTTTATTTGGTCTCCGGAGAGAGGAGCAGAAATGACAGCAGCCGATACAAGAGGAAAAAGACTGACGACAAGTACCTCCAAAGAGCCGGGTGTCATCCGGGTAATGCTCATTGGTGAGACCTAAACATAAACATTTAGACAGTGAAGTCACAGGAGGAAGACTGCACAGACAGACAGACAACACAGCGGTGAAACGCATCTCCTCTCTGCCCGTTTCTTATCTCAAGTATGATTAATCAGATACCATGTTCCTCTGATTGGACATTCATCTACAATAATTCTGGCTTGGCACTGACGCTAGCGGCAATTTTCTTTTGATTAAAGGAAGGAGGCAGCTCAGTCAGCGGGGCTCAGAGGCTCCTCACTTTTCACACTGATGTTTAATTCTGTCTGGACCCAAGTCGGATGTGTGTTTGAGTTTTATCTGTTCCTCATGAAGCCCTGAGTACAAACACCGCATCGCTTCTAACTAGAGCAGTGTACTGCTGTGCCACTGATGGACAACTCAACAGAACAGCGCTCATGAGAGTGTGTTCAGATGGAATTTATTAATGCATAGCCAAGAAGTTGGTACATTTGTTCAATATACCCACTGACACCATCCAGTATGAACTGTTTTGGTATATATTTTAAAGTTCACTGCTGTTTCACCTCTAAATTTAAAAATAACTCGATCGCAGAAAACATGAAACACAAGACGGGGACAATGAATAACACTTCACAAAACATGTAACACATGTGCAGCCAATTGGTAAAAAAAACATGGCCTGGTTTGACTTACTTCCTGTTGGAATGAGGTCTCGATCTGGAATAAAGAGCTTGTATCCATAATGCTTCTCCAGGACGTCCGGGAGGATCTCAAGAGCAAAGCGCTCCTCCTCTCTGGTCTCCTGGCTCCACTGGTCCGGATCCACTTTGGTGTAGGACAGGTAAGCATCATAGTCTTTGTTATCTATAAAATGAAGCAGAAAGTAAATCTGAAGCATGCTTAAATGTGGTGGGTCCACAACTTGTACTTCTCAGCTTCATAAAGAAACAGCTGCATTTGAACAAAACATGTGCGGACTTGTTTTTGTCAGGATCATTATGTAATCTATTTGTAGTTCAAAATAAAACTGTGCTTCTAAACTTTGTCAACTTTGTGCAATCACTAAAATTGTTTCTTTTGCCATTTTCTAATCTAGACAAGTCCCCAAGCCATCTGGGATCAGGCCCCAGAGGAAAATATTAACGTCTGCATTTTATTTCTGATTTATAGTCAACCTCTATGAGTTTTATTTTGAAAATACAGAGCCAGTTAACCTTGGTAAACACAAGCATGAGTATTAAGACCATTTCTTTTTTATTATAGGGTTAGGGGCTGTTTTGAGCTGTCTTTACTTATGAGAGAAAAGTATTGGGGCCCACATCCTGATTCTTCCTTAATTCCATTTAATATTATACAAACAAAACTAAGTATGTCACGTTACCATGGACACATATTCTGTATTTTGAACACTGTGACATCCAGAGTGAAAGACAGCAACTCTGAGAGGACATGATGGCGTTTTATTTGATTCACTTATTACAAATACAAAAATATCCAAAACCAGCTTTCTCCACTTCTGACTGATTTCCCAGAGGAGAATGGGAACAGACAACGGAGCAGCCGTGGTGACATGTTCAGGTCCTAGTTATTAGCCAAAAATGGGCCAGACAAAAAGAAACAGGAGCAAGTTTGAAAAGTGGAAGGACTACGGCTGCACTCAGCACAATCCGAGCACATCAAATAAGGCTTTTAAATTAGCTTCAAACCAGGACCTGCAAATTAAGCACCTAGCTCAGTCTGAGAATCAAATGCACTTCTCTGACTCGTCCCAGATGGTGTGACTTAATCATGGGGAAGTCAACAAAACACTGTGTGATAGATAATTCATGCTACTGTAGAAAGAAACAAGCCGATTCAAAACTGAGCTCCACACAGTTTTCGGGGAGATGAGAGAGATGAGTGGATCTGAGTAAAAGCGACTCACAGACAAATTATACACAAGAAAGTTAGCCCAATTCTGCACAGGAAACAAAAACTTGCTTGTAGTCAAATAGGGACATGAATTCCCGCCTGATTGTCTTGACTTGGCCTTAAATTAGACAGATGCAATGATTTTTATTAAGTCGTTTTTAAGTGTCTCAATACGCTGTCACTTGAGAGTCCAGCAAATCTTTAAAATGCAGAATTAGTATTAGACTCTTTGCTCATCCAAAGTAGTTCTCAGTCACCGTAGAGGAGAAACGACCAATTCAATTAATCAGAAGATATTAATACTGTAGCGATGTTTATTTTCCGAGCACAAGGGCTACCGTAGGCCGTAACCTGCGCCAAAACGAAAACAAAACAACAGCAGCTCACGGCTCATCAACTCACTAGAGCCAGTCTCCAAAACAGACCAGTAACTGACAACTAGAAAGTTCATATCAACTCGTCGGCATAGCAACCAAGTGTCACATACAAAAGCAGTTACATTAACAACAACACGCAAACAGTAAAAGAACAACAAAAGGTGTCAGCGCTGAGCTAAACACAAAATATCAGCTCATTACAATACTTCAGTTTTGACAGTGTGGCATTAAACCTTGTTGCATTCCCTCAACAGCTGGAGCTTATTGCTAAAAACATACCAAACAAGCATTTTTACTGTGAGTGGGCTGGGCTTGCCTTTTCACAGATCTGACATGTAACTTGGTGAAGTCAAGTGCTTGGCTCCACAAAGAGAGGTTAAATACCATCCTGTGGAGCATTACAGGCAAAGCACAAACATCTCCATGGAGTTAGACTGGTGTCGGATCCTCCACTAGAAAAGTTACGTAGTATACCTTTAATTAACCTCCTAGGACCTGACGTCCTCATAAGTGGACAACACATTTTGGGTTGTCTAGGCCACAATACAATTTTTTTCTCTCCAAGGTCCTGGTGTCACATATGAGGTCATTAAACTGCCACTTAGTGACGACAGAAGAGTTTAACACATTATAGTTTAGATTCAAGATGGACTTTGTTAAAGGCTCATGTCTTCACCTGTTAGAAGCTCTTCACATGAGACACATTGTTCTAAGAGGCACAATCTTGTTTCCCATTTTGTTTTTACTCAGGAACAATGTTGCTGTGATCAGACTTTATTGTTTCTGTCAAAATGATTAAAACGTACAACGAATGTCCTCATATGTGGACATAATTTTTCTCATAATGTAAAAAAATAATTCTTTGTTTTTACACTCATCAGCTCCCAGTCAGCCCAAATAACAAAGAGAAAAAATTAATAAAGCAGCCATGAAGAGTTCAGGTCCCAGGAGGTTAAGATACAGTTAAATTAGGCCAGCGTTTCAAATCTATTTTCTGTCAATTTGAAAAATAAAAGCAAAAGCAGTAGCAGTGTTATCGCAGCTTTTGGGCTCCCTCCCATGTGTTTTCAATTATCAACAAGAACGCGATTTAACAGTGAAACAAAAGGCTTCCAGTTCCTGAATCTCAAACAGGTAAGTTGTTTTATGCCTGACTAGTCTCTGTACACTGCTTCTTGGCCCGACACCAGAGAAAGGTGGACACATCATCTGGTGACATATTGAGACTGATCTCTTTTTAAATGGGAAACAAATTGAAAATCTGTCTTGGCTCTTCCCTATGCGCCCACTGCACCTACACAATCACACATGCCACCGCTGCACCAAACCAGAAGGGGGGAATGAAAAGACAGAAAAATGGGCCGCTGTCACCCGGGCAGCGCCATAACCACAGGGCTGCAGGATTGGGAAGATAAATCAACTAACCCAGTCTTTATGAGCTTTTTGAATAAGTAAACACATAGGTTAGAATGACAGAAAAAAGGTAGCGGGTACTTCTTTACCTCCGTCAAGGTCCTCGCTGCCGAAGTGTCTCCTATAGCAAAGCATGAGCTCGATCTTGTAGCACTTGTAGAGGGAAATGAGGAAGATGAGGAGGAGAAGAATGGCTCCCAGGCCTCCTGCCAGCTCTACTGTGTACATCAACTCTGCTGAAACACACAGACGAAGCAACAGTAAGTTTCAACCGGCGCTCACCAAAACAAAACACTGACTAAATAAATAATACAGTATGGCTCTCTGCAAAAGTTTAAACGTAAAAATAAATGATGTAATCTTGGGTACAGATTTCAGTTTCGTTCTGGTACATTGCTTTGGGGCGATAGTAATAGGTTGCATTCGGGTCCCAGACTTTGATGACGTGATCATTCCAGGTGGAGGGCAAGGGCCTATAAAACTTTTACAGTTTTTGAAAGAAATATTCAAACTTATGATTGAAAAATATCGATTCCTGTTATTATTTGTTAGGGACTGGCTCATCAAACTTGCCATATTAATCTTGTGGCAGAATCACATTTTTGATGGTGAATAATGGCGCCACTTTCTGAAGATATTGTGAAAACAAATGTGTTCATTTATAGAGTCAGAGAAGAACTTTGTGTTTTCTTGTTGATAGGCCCAGTAACTACAGAGATATTAACCATGGACTAGGTTAAACATCTGCTATTGGAGAGTTAAACAGCTAATTCCAGTACTGACTTGATTCCGCCCCGCCCACCTCTAAATACTACTAAAACGCACTTTCGTTGTGGTGGCACTTCGGTTAAGCGGGAATTCCATTCATTTCAATGGAGAATTTGGGAAAAGTTTAACCTCTAAAACTGATATAAAGTATTTCAATGGAGAATTTGGGAAAAGTTTAACCTCTAAAATCTGATATAAAGTAGGTTGATTTGAGTAAAACGTTCTATATTCATGTGACCAACAAGTCAACACTGCAGCGACTCTCTGGGAGGCTTTAAAACGGCTCTGTAGTCCCTGCAGAACATATTTGCTGTCAAGATCGTCAGCCCCATGCAAAATAATACAATTCGAACGACGATGACGCCGCCCACGGCAACTTCCAGATTAAGGTGAATAGAATTCTGATCTCCAGCTCATTTTTAAACCATTTTTGATGTTGCACTGTCCAATGCAACCCAAACGAATACTTGTGATGTTTTTCCTCACACAAATATACAATTAAATATTAGCTGTATTTACATTACCCTGTTTTTAATACTTAAAAACAATAAAGGAGCGGGGCAAACAATATGTAACAGACAAGCACTTTTATCAGCTTTACAATATTAGATTAAACAACAGAAACTCCCTCCCAGAAAGTAGAAGAAGAGCTGTAATAACCTTGAATAGACCGGGTTTGAAACAAGTTTAGGGAGAAGAAGGTCTATATAAGAAAAACTAGAGATAATGAGAAACCGGCTTGATTTCTTTTGGAGCAGAGCAGCAGTGACACAGCTCCGCACTTTGGCTGCCGTCCACACTGGGACACTCTTCGGATTAGATTGTATTTAAAACTGTAGTACTTATCTCACTCGTTCTGTGTAAAGTATTAGCTCTCTCGCTCCCCTCCCTCCTCCATTCTTCTTCTCTATTATCTCATCTCGATCGCCCCAGGGACACAGCTCAAGGAAGGATGACTTATGTTGTGTATTAAAGCGGCATTTACCTGGCTGGCTCTGCTTGAACAGCTCACCTTATATATCTGTCACCGAGGGCTGCAACACTCAGCCGTTACCATGACAACGCCTATGCAACCACAGCGTTATTAGATTATCTGCACGGCTGCTGTACACTGCATAGTTTTATCTTCAATGTTATGTTACCGAATGCTACTTATATAGTACTTTTATGCCCAGTATTTTCAAACAGCAGTAATCATTATAGTGAATATAGTGGCAGTGGCTCAGGTGGTAGAGTCTGCCTTATAACCAGATGGATTTGGTTCAATCCCACTTACAACCAGGGCATGATATCCATTTGTCTTTGGGCAAGACAACCACTTTTCTTAGGTACAAATATGATGTGTGAAGGCTTATAAAATGTAGTAGCAATAAGTAACATGACGGTAATATTAGTACCAGTAATAGTAGCGTTAGAAGTAATTATAGTCGTAGCAGCAGAAAAAACAGTGTAGGTACAGTTATGTATTTATTTTTTTCTTGTAGTTATTAAAGAAAACTAGTAGAAGTAGTATAGCAAATAGTGGTTAGTAGTTGTACTAAAGAAGTTCTGTGTGGTTGCAGAAATATTACTTACTGTTTTTTTTTTTAACTTTCACTCAAGTAACAAAAAATATAAGAATATTACTATATGAATAATATATTGAAATGCTATCTAAGCCTTCTGCCTCACTACCCTCCTTTTCGCTGTCAGCATTTCTGCAGAGACTGCCACAGATCTGCTGCAGGCCATACAACTGTCCACTGATGCATTCTGGGAAAAAGATACATGAAATAAACATTAGAATATCGTCGGAGAGGAAGACGGCGTTTGTACTTGAAGTATCTTGAAGCGTCCCTCTTCGGCTTTGAAATAAATGCAGAACTGCTCACACGCTGGTCTACAGAAGCAGTTTACTGAGTCGCAGATTAAAGCTCGCTGACAGACGCAGGAGCACTGGAGAATTGTAATTGTGGTAGGCAAAAATGGCCGGACGATCATGGGACGCAAACAGACCAATTTGCTGTTTAAAGAGCCATCAAACTGTGAGTCTTTTAGGGTGACAGCCAGTGTGTGCAAACGGTTTGAGACGAATAAGAAGAAAAGAGATATGGCATTGTGAGAGAGACAAGTGCACGAGAGACTGCCAAAGCAAGCACAAAACAAAAGCTGTGAAGATGTCCCATTTACTTTTACAGGTGAGCTCGGCACTATTTGAGCAGTGTCCTTCGAGATGACAAAACCGCTCTCTCACAAAAACTCTTCTTTGAAAAGTTGGCTCAAGAGTGGCTCAAGGTTTTACATTTCTGCTAATTTTAGTTTGGGTGAGCTGAACATTTTTCCATTTTGTTGCAGTGAATCTAAGCCTGTTCATTAATGAATTATAATAAAATGTGAATTTATTTTGGAACAAAGATAGAGCTACTATTTTCATCTGCTAAAAGTAATGTAACTCTTTATGAGCAGCGGATGTGCTCCTGTCTCAGCCCTGTCCACCTGAGGGGCAGGGTCGCTTCCTTCAAACTCAGGGATATGGGTGGGAAGTGCTTTCATTGTTAAACTAAATTCAAATTCTTTCAAATACAAATATGAAAGACAATTGTAAAGATGTACACAAGGCCGCTGTAAAATGCAATATATTTGTTGAAGGTTCATCCTGTTTTCTTTGTTTTTGTCATACAGGACTGTCTGATTTGTAGAAGCTTTCCCAACTGTTTGGCAAAACAATTTAAGCAGCCAACAATACACATCACAATGTCATCATCTGCTTCTGATGAAGGCTACAGGAAGCAGACGACTGGTAAACAAACCTGTCTGAAAAGAAACTTCTAAAACAATAATGCAAAAACTGACAATAAATGAGGATATGACACATAATAATAATAATAATAATAATCCACAACTGGACCAAAGACTGATGTGTGATGTTTTTCCTTATGAATTATATAAAATGTTTACACGTAGTGCTGTAGTCAGTTCAACAAACTTGAGCCAAGATCAGAAACAGATGCAAACGTTTTTGAAGAAACTGTTTATGAAACTCTCTAGACATCCACAGAGCCGTATTCCCACTTGAGTGATGGGATGACGGAGCCGTGATTATTTGATCTTTCACATAGTTTTAATGAGGATATAAACTGGCAGCTATAGAATATATGGAGCGGAGTGTGTGAAAGTTTGAGATGGTGAGTGGTGAAAGAGGTCTCACTCTGTCTCAGGATCTGCATGGTGGCATGGCGGCGGCCGTTGGCGTTCTCCACATAGCAGGAGTAGTTGCCCATGTCCTCCTCCTCCAGTGCGTCTATCGTCAAGGAGATGACCACTTCCTTTTCCCCCAGATGCTCCTTTACAACCCTGAAACACAAAGAAAGCCTTCAGCAACTTCACATAAAACATGAAATGACCTTGTTCTATTCACAAAGAGCAGTTCTCTTATTTTTCCATTAATAACATGAAAAAAGAATTGCACCTCATTAAAGGTGCCCTGTGTAACTTTTTTGTTGGATGGTCTGCCACCTGCTTGTCACCGTGGAGATGATGTTATTGCTTTGCCTGGAATATTCCACAGTTTGACATTAAACTGATCTACCTCGCACTTATTCGGTTACTGGAGTTTTTATTGCTAAACGTTGAACCATTCCAGGCAAAAGATTAACATCTCCATGGAAACAGACAGATGGCTGACGCTCCATCCAAAATGTTGCATAGTGCACCTTTAAAATCTTATCTCACTTATCCAACTTTCAACAGTTCTACTCGTTCTGTAAGAAACTTCAACAAGTCGGCCTAGTTTGCTACTGACGCTAAGTTAAAATAAGTAGTAAAAATGAGTAGTATTACCATCCACCTGCAATATACGACTTACTACATGAATACGACGGCCCAGACACAATATGTGAGGCAAAGTAAAAGCCCCCCAGTTATTGCCCTCGTTGTAACATGACCACTGCCACACGTGCACGGCTCCCCCTGTGTGCTACTGTAAGTACTTCACGCTATGTTAATTCTTTTCTCTGCGCTCAAAACATATGAGAAATGAAAATCAATAAGGGCTCTTCCTCGGCGTGTGCGGGAGGGGGAATCAAATAACGGCCATGAGGAGGAAATCTTTTTATAGCGGCTGCCATGGTAACGGGGAAGGAAGGAGAGAAAGTAATATTCCATAAAGTCAATGAGTGTCCCCCGCTGGGCTGCTTGAGCCTCATACACACTACTTAGCCCCCTTTGAACGGCGCCCTCCACTGCACTGGTGATGCATGGCCAACAACAATGTGCAAATGAGAAAGTTGATTGTTTATATATTTGCGGCTGCTGTATCATGTGTTAATAAAAGCAGTGCGTGAGGTAGAGCAGTACAAGTAGGAGGGTAATGACTTTGAAGCATCTCTCCAGTCACTGCTTCAGGCTGATAAACTGCCTTGTTGAAGAGATTTAAAATGGGTAATTGAATGTGTATCACGGGTTTTAACTATGAGTGTCTGACAACGAGGATATTTGACTTTTTTTTTTTCCTTGAATATTTCGCCACTGTGGAATGTTGGCGCCGGGATAGAAGGAGCAATGGGAATAATTCATGGATCTCGGGGGAAGGCGGGGAACTTTGAAGCCTGCCTCTTCATTTAGCATGT
>KN485367.1:22198-48220 GCA_000787095.1 Periophthalmodon schlosseri | reverse complement strand
CTGCTGCTGGGAGGAAGCCTCTACTGAGCTCCATGGGTCTACAGGAAACACACAGGCCTCATGCTGTTTAGCAAAATGCAGCCATCTAAGTTTAAGCAGCAACTTGGGTATTGTTCTGTTGTTATATTGACACAGATCACTCTTTATACACTGAACACAGTCAAATCTGTGGATTTTACTTGGTTCACGTATTGTATATCACAGTATGGTGGCGACAGCGGCTCAGTGTCTGCGTACGCTGGTGTATGAATGTGTGTGTGAATGCGTGAGTGGTTCCTTGATGTAAAGCCCTCTGAGTGCCTTGAAGGTGGAAAAGCGCTACATAAATATGAGACCATTGACCATTTACCGTATGCGTTGTAATTGTATATGTACAGCAGTCTTTTCTATGGGCACAAATTCTGGGTGATAATAGGGATGGTCTCACATATCGGTAAAATTTCCAAAGATACTGGGCCAATATTTTTCTATTTCTAATGAAAATAGAAGGAAAATGAGGCTAGAGATGGCAGTATTTTTACTCGATCGTCAAAAAGTACAGCAAATAACATTATAATAATGTTATACTGTATCTGAGAAAATAGAGGTAAAGGTTCATTTGCAAACTTAACTGCAACTTGTGTTCAGTTTGTAGAATTTTCAATATTGATGTCAGCAAATATCAATTATCGTCCCAAAAAAAAATCAAATATCGGTATCGGCTGAAACAAAAATTCCAAATCAGCCCATCCTTTTTCTTAAGTCAACACTGATTGGTTAAACGTTTCTATAACAGCAACATAACACATCATCCTAAATATGGCGCCCCACATGGTGAAAATACGGCTTTACCTGACACGTATTGTTGCGAGGTGCTATTGGAAGCAAAGACAAGTGTGAGCAGATGGAAGCATGACTATTAACCAGCACAGAAACAATAAGGTGAACCATCCTCACACCATCAGAGCACAGAGGAGGGGCAGCAGCGTTTCAGCTCCCATACTCCCCTGCTGTCAAATTACACAGGCTTCTATTATCATAATGCAATGTGATTCTCCAGCTATTTGCCATCTCACTCTGACTGAGTAGTGATTGGCAGTAGTTTCTGTAGAATTATTGGGATAAACATTTGTCAAAGCAATCAAGGAAAGGAAACTGATTACAGGGAGTACGGAATCCCGGTCGGAACAATTTCCACTTTTACGAGTCTTCCTCACATTAACTTTTATCATGATTTTATAGACCTTGGGATTGTGTCGTCACATCTCATCGAATTTTCAGTTAGTCTAAAACCAATGGAGATTTTCAGATGCTAAATGCTACACTTAGCGTTCACTCAAATGTATTTACTAGTGGTGACCCAGCAGCTTATCGGGTTGTTCCACAGCTCTTTTGTTTTCTATTTTACTTTGTTTTTGCCAACGTATCTCTATGGATGTTGTGAAATGCTGCCAAAAAACATGGCAGATTTCCATGGTAACGGTTGTTTTTGATGTTACATTCCGAGCTGAATTTTAATGATAAGGAGTTTACCTACACAAAGCATTTTTATAAGAGAAAACAGCAGGACTAATACTAACATCATTATTTAAACAGTATGGTGCATCTTTGGATCTGTATTGTATCTTTCAAGCATTTTTGAACTGGACTGAAAAGTAAAAAGTACTTTTCATATGATTTGAGGGGTTATTTTTACCATATTCATGGTAACATTCTGATTAAAGATTTTGAGTTCAAGCTTTGAGCAAGCAAAAATAAATACACAAAATTCATAAGAAAAATTAAGAAATGAATTAATATTGTTACTGTGACCAAAATATGTTTCATTTTGAATCAGTATCAACTACATTTAACACAAATTAACTACACGAGCAGTATCTGTACTTTCTACTTCACTACATTTTTGAACTGGACTGAAAACTAAAAAGTACTTTTCATATGATTTGAGGGGTTATTTTTACCATATTCGTGGTAACATTCTGATTAAAGTTTTTGGACTTTTACCTAACAAAAACTGAGTGCTTCACCCACCACTGCTTTAAAGACAGACTAGATTTGAAGCTAAAAGTGGATTTTTAAGTTTCAAGTCCTCTGTCCACTAAACCCCAAAACCTAATACTGAAATTGGTAAAAATGTACTTAAACTAACAAATTGATTTCATTACTGACCATCTGTGGTGGATCACGAGTCTTATCTCACACGGAAAATACATCTTCTACCTACATCTCTCTCTCTCGCATTTCAAACTTGTCCATTAACGTCTTTTTGTTACTCCTTGTAGCTGGAATTTTTAAGTCTGGCTTTCGCAAACCAACCTCAAATAACCCATAACCCATACTTTTTTGTGGTATTATTCACATATGTTCATTGACACCTTTAATACACAATGAAACACGCAGCATGAATTCAAACACAGTGGCTACATCTCTCCAAATAATAGTGTGAATGCTCCCCGCTGAGTCAGGAGTGGGAATCAGATCTTGAATACGTGGCGTGTGGTTTGGCCTGCGTAAGTGTGGAACTCATTTATGTAATCTGGAGTGATTGACACATCTCCGCCACCGGGACGTGGACACAGCTCCTGATGGATTACACAGACTTAAGAGGGAGTCATGGGAACAAGAGGAAAAAGGGTGGGTGCCTTTTTCCTCTTGTTCCCATGACTCTCGCTCAGGAACCAAAAAAAAAAAATCATGGTCTCCCACAATGCATTGCACCATCTCAGGAACCTAATTATAAGTAGGTGTAAAGGGCAGGTGACAGGTCAGGGAGGACACTGAAACATGGGCTAATCCGCTTTGTTAGCTTTTCTTCAGCAGTGGTAGAAAATGGTCAGATATGCTGAGATGGCCAACTCAATTTGCACACACCATCTTCGGTACAGGTGTGTCTGGAGATATTTGGATAATGAGGTCATTTTAGGGGTTTGTTCCTGTACAGACAAAATGAAATTGCTGACATTTTAGCCCAATCTGTGTTGGTTTGCATAGAATTTTAAGAACAGACAGTGGAATTCCTCTCAAAAAATGTGCCCTCTTGGTGATTCACAGTGAACCCAGAAAGGCAAAGTCAAGGGAGAAAAAAATGAAATCTCAAATCCCTTGGGGTTGAGAAGAAATTTGCTAAAATGTTTCTATATTGAGATCTTACTGTAACTATACACACCCTTTTATCAGTATAATGCATTATCTCATTATCTGTCTCTCAAAAGCCTGAATTACCCTTGGGGATAAATAGTTCTCTGAATCTGAAATGCAAATACTAAAACTGTCCTTAGGAGCAAGATCCAGTCCAGGAATCATGGTCCACTTGTTACCTCCGCCTATTATGTAAACAATAACACAATGACCTGAAAATAAAATACAAAAATAAAATAATACAATGACCTTGTCCACTGACTGAAATGGCACATACACAAAACAGACTGTCAAACCCAGACCAGGGTCTTGGGTGCATGAAATGTCTTTATAAACGAGGAAATGAAGAAGTATATTTTGTTCTGACAGTGCATGGCAGAGGAGTGCGTATGACAAGCTATTAAAGGAAGTCCGTTAGAGCAGGTCAAGGATCCGTTTGGCCTTGCTCCTCGGCGTATGTTTAGTTGATTTCACAGTATTTGGAGTAATTGGGCTTCTCTGAACAGACACACTCGGCTTCAGACAGGAAAAGAAAACAGGCTTTCCGAGCGCGAAGGAAAAGCAAATGTTGCTCATAAAACAGAGTGCAGATGCTGTCCACATTGACCACAGATGTACGGAGCAGCCGGTTAGACTGACAGGCGGGTGTGGAGCGATCAGACAGATCAGAATCACCACAGAAACATGATTGAGCCCAATAGAAAAACATGTCATTCACTCACTACTCTCAGCTAAGTTCAGGGGTAAATGCTGAGGATGGGACGAGATCTCGCGCCACGAGACTGTGGGACATGGGAAAAATGATCTTGCGAGAACACTGAACGAGTCAAAACCAACATGGTGAAGCCGACAGACAAATTCAGCCTGTTTTAGCAGAAATCCAGACTATTCCATTTTTGACAAATGTGTAGAGGAAGTGCTTTTGTGGACGGGTAAGACGCCTGGGCTTTTCTCTCAGCTGGATTTAACTAAAGTTTGATTTTTTGGCGTGTTCCACTGTTGTGACGCTTTGACCAATCAGCGTGAAGTATTTGTTTGAATGCTCCGATCATTGGTTCCAGCGCTTTCAGAGAGAGCCATCCCAGACTGAACTATTTTCAGAAAGCTACACATATGTATCGGGCGAGAGTCGGCTTATTATCCTCGCACTCTCGCCTGACAACAAGAAGGTTTAATTCCTAAGCTGTTTTCATCACAAAACACAAGCAGCACCGCCTCTCCACAGATCTAACTTGTAACTTGGGCTTGTTGTGACCAGCAGGTGCAGACCTTCTACCGAAAAAGTCACACAGTGCATCTTTGTATCATTGGCTCTATCTCACAATGTTACCAAGTCTTTGAAATATAGGTTTATGACATCTACTTGGATCCAATAAAAGCAAATTCTGACAATGGAAAACAAACAAACCAACAGAAAAAGTCATAAAAAATTCCAAAGACAAAAATGTGAATAACAATCCAGCCTCTATGGTCTGTATCTCTGCAGTCCATTCTCCAGAGCTGCTCAGCGTGACAGACACCACTATGTTTTATGTGTAGAAGAAGCCACAGCCCAGACTGTGCATTCTGAATAAATCATATTCACACAGCGTCTTTGGTGCGTAATAACACTTTTTGGTCTTCTGCTGGTGCTGCCATTTCAAAGCCCCACAGTGTCTGGCATGGAGCGAACCATCAGATCTCTGTACTTCGTCACTTTCATTTAAGCTAACGTCTTGATGAAAGAGGATTCTAACATGAGCGTGATGAGGTGAAAAATGGTTGGAGTTGGAACTAACGTTGTTTTAATGATACATACTTTTATGAGAGAAAAAACACTAACCTGCCATCAAAACCACTGATGTGTAAAGTGAGTTATCTTGTAAGGATTAGGTTCGGTGGTGCACAAGTAGCATCAAAACAAAGGTGCTATAAACTGGGAAATGATTTATATTAAAGGAGCACTGCGTAACTTTTCTGGTTGAGGGTTTGCCACTGTGTGTCTGCATGGTGACGTCAACACTTTGCCTAAAATATTTCACAGTATGGCATTAAGCGTATCCATTTTAAATTATTTTATTACAGGTGTTGTTAATGCTTAAAATTAACAACAACACTTGACCAACCTTCCACCAAGTTACACAGTGCACCTTTAAAGAGCCTGTAAGTGCACTTGGGTTTTTTCCTACTTTCGACACCACGGCGACAGTAACTCAGTTGGCAGAGCGTTTGTCCACTGATCCGAAGGTTGGCAGTTCAAATCTCGCTCTTGACATAAACATCACTGGTAAAGCAGTCAGATCCTTTGACCCGCAGGTCGGTGGTGCAATTCCAGCTCCTTGGGCAAGACACTTAACCCACCTCTCCCTCAGTGTCTGCGTACGCTGGTGTGTGAATGTGTGTGTGAATGGGTGAGTGGTTCCTTGATGTAAAACGCTTTGAGTGGAAAAACGCTACATAAAAGTGTGACCATTTATCATCGACGACCATAGTATTTCTGTTGTATTGCTTGACGCCACTGCAGTTACTATTAACATAGGCCAAATAAGGTCGTTTAAACACTATGAATGTTTAACACCACTTTGAAGTAGCCCCTCTTCACTTCCCATCACATCACAGTCTATCTGAACCAAAATCACAAGGTTACCAAGAGTGCACAAAAACTACACTGTAGAAAGTGGAGCCTCTGTTATGAAAAAATGATAACTATTTTGAAGCAGAAGAGATTTGACATGCACTATATTCTGAACAGGATGTTATAGACGGTGGGAAGTTGAAGAATATGGCTGGTGTCTACATGAGTTGTGATGTCACTAAAAAGCGCCCATATGTCCAGTCTCATAGTCACAACCAGCAGATGGATGTGACAACAGCTTTTACTTGATCAACTCCCACAAGACTCAGCAGCAATCTGGAGAGTCTACTTCAAAATACAGACAGCTGAGTCGCAACTTCAGTTAGCCTAGTTTTAGCAAAAGTTACAAGTGAGGAAAAACATTTAAATTGTACATACCTTCACTGCGTATGAGTACAGTAGTTTACAAAAGGTTAAAACCACAGCCAATGGTTTATTAAATCAAATGATATAATAAAACAACTGAAAAATAAGACAGCACCGCAACACTAAAATACAAAAAAACCCTAAAATAAAACTATAAAATAAACCTGTAAACAAGAGATTTTTTTACTTTGATATGCCTTTTCTTTTTTTAGATAGACTATTTTCAAAATGTGGCTAAAATTAAGTGCTTAAAACCAGCCGCAGTCAGGTGTGAGGCTGCTCCACAATAATACACCTGTGGTTCATTATGTCAAGAGCAAACAAATAAATAAAAGGATGGAGAATACATCCCTGACTGCCAAAACAGTGTTGGCAGGAGTCTCCTGTTTTGTGATGCCTGATATGTTAATATTCAGTCAATCTGTTTTTTAACACTCTTTTACTCCTATTGTGAGAATCCATTTACTCCGGTTTACCTTTGGCAGCCTGTTGTTCAAACACACAGCCACTCACCAGCTCTTTGGATACTGCAGTGGACAGCATTGTAATCTAGATCTACCAGCGAGAAAAGCCAGCACCATCTTATTCAACCAGCAGATTTGTAGCTCAGGGGTAAGTTCCAGGTCGGTTCCATAGCAAAAGAAGGTGACATTACGTATTCAGTGCAGATAACTCATCTCTCTCTAAACCCGTCCCTAACAGAGCTACGTCAGGACTGAAGAAGCTACTTGGATGAGAAGCTAAACATTTTCAGTCTAAAAACTTTGTCCAGTTGGCATAATTTAACATTATGTACAGATGAAATGTATAATATCTTTGGAGCAAGATTCTAAGGCATTATGTATTATCATTGGCTCTGCATTGGTTCAGACAATTATTTTGATCTATGCTTCTTACATAAGCATATTTTACGCAAGCCGACGAGCACAAACAGCTCTAAATAAATACTGTTAATTCATCGAATGTAAATGCACATATTTATGCAAAATCAATATCTTTATCACACCTCTGCAGACCACCACAGTGCAGTCTCCTCTAAAACGCTCCCTATTACAAAATCTCAATCTTCATTTCTGCATTTTGACACTTTGGTCCTGTTGTGCAATAATTAAAATGGCAGTTTGTGTGTGTAGCAGGGAGGGAGTGCGTTTGTGAAGATTGTGTGGTGCTCACGGCAGGAGGATCTGATAGCGCTCCTGTCAGTCATGATTCTGCCTCCACAAAGTGTGAAACAAGCATGGAAAAGTGCACAGAGCAGCGGAGAATCCTTTCTCTGCACATCGATCTGCTAGGGGGAACGAAATAGACACGCAACAAATAGACGAGCGGCAAGCTACCTCAAACCATTTTCTGAGTTTATTCCTGATTTATTTGACAACGCTTTCATTAAAACATTACAGTTTAGAAGCTGGTGAGCTCATAAGTTTGTTTATGACAAGGATGGAAAATAGATTCATAAACGGTGTTAAAAATGGATGGGAAGGAAGAACGAAGAAAGTCCCTGACATAACAACACATGCGTGGCTCTGCAGACAGCATGCTATATGGGATTAACCACAGCTGCACAGTCACCACAGAGGCAGGGACTCAAATATGCACCGGATCACTGCTCTGCCATATGGGCTGCCTTCTACACAAAACAGATTGTTAGAGGGAATGATGGCATAAACACTGTTATCTTAGAATCTTTATAGCAGTGGGATAATCGCAAAAACAAAATGATTAGCTCCTAGACCTTTTGTGTCTGGAGTTTGAATCTTTATATCTCGCAGTTTGAAAGCAGTCTCATTACTGAACTCCACTGTAAAACAAAGATTATAAATCAGTCATTGGAAAAAGTGGTGACATTTTGTTCTTATACTGACTGCGAATGGCTGTTCTATTTGTTATGTTCTAAATGCTTACTATGAAATGCAAATGTGATCTGTGAATCCGTATGTGAATTCATCTTTCAGTGTTTATTCTCACAACATTTTCGTGGATATTTACACCCATCAATTTGACAAAGCCTTTACTTTGCCCGTTCGTCTTTGTCTTTTCTACGCAGCACCAGTCCATTCTCTGCAATTCGGTTTCAATGAACGTCTTCTCCTGCAGGCAGATTAGACCTAAGCAAAAACAAAATGATCGAGCAAGAAATCTTTACACTATTTCACAGTTCTTATAAGATTTGAGGATATTTATGTTCGACACACAGAACCTGCACCATTGATGCTTGGATCGCATTTATCTTGATCCTAAAAAACACGGGCTCTTTCTTTGCCTCCCCCAGAGGAGCCTGACAAAGCCTTTTGCTCTGGTTGTATCACAGCGAGGGGCTCTGTGCTCAAGAAGTCCAAATGTGTCCGTCAACATTCCTTTTTCCTTCAGCTGCCTGCGGGTTGCCATGACAACACCTACTGTGTGCGAGGTAGGAGCAGCACAGCAAGCTTTGTCAGGACACACAGCACCAGGCCAGGTACTGAGCAGTATTATTGGAGCGTTTTTGCTTTTGACTTTTAGATTTAATTATGGTTGGAACATTTTGCAAAAACTCAATGGACGTCGAAATATCTGGGCCCACTTCCCTCTGTTACAGTCTCAATATGGCCGCCCCTGGAGAAAGCCCCTTAATTACCCACACAAGCCTGGGAGCGCTTAATCGAGGTGAATCCTGCTCCTTCAAACTGTGTTCACAATGGTGCGATTGGGAAATGTAAGCCTTTAATTACAGAGAAAAATGACCACCTCCGTGAACAGGTAACTGTGCCCTCGCCTTTGTCTCGTCTTTCATCTCTAATCGTCCCATTTTGATGACACAATAGAGTCTGTGTCCACGGAAACAAAAGACAAACCCATTAGGAGCCACTGTTTTTTATACCTGATGAAAAGATAATGAGCTAAATAAATGGCTCTTTCTGTTCAGCAATTCTATCCAGAAAATCCACAAAGCGTTGGGTCCAGTCATCAGATTCCTTTGGTGTCCATTTTGTCCACTGGTTCATTAGGGGGAATTCCTCAAAACAGTTCCGCGTGTAGTGAACTCTTGCCTCCCTAACCTCTTTGCACTGCAGCAAAGAGTAACTCAGATTTTTAAACCAAAAAAACACTCGCTTGTTCTCTCACAAAAGTGTCTTTGTTACTCTCGTCTTATCAGTGCTGCAGGCTCCCTTCTCCTTTGCTTTCATTTTTTGCCAGCGGGTTCAGGGACTGGCTTTTTCCCACCACTGTAGACTCATGTGAAATCTCCTTTTATGGTCAGAATAGAGCAAAGGGACTCGAGAGCTCCGTGTGTGACACTGGGTGACATGCCTCTAAACATTACGCTCTTGGAGACTGGGAGGACGGCAGCGCGGTTTGGCCTCGGCAGAAATACAGTCCAACAGGGAAATAAGCGCAACCGGCCGGAAAAATGACAAAAGAAGAAGAAAAGTAAGAGAAAAGTGCTAGTATTTAGGACAAAGAGTTGTGGGTGGAGTGGTGACAAAATGGTGGAGATTCAAAGATGACTGGGAATGTGCCAGGAAAAAGGACTAGGGACAAAAGTTCAAGTTAACTTAGTATGAGAATTTCAAACTGCCACATCCTTTTATATTTCCACTAACATTGTAGGGGCCATTCACTCACAAATTCATTCAAACGATGACCCCCAAAATATGCTGAAATTGTACTGCCTTGTCAAACTAAAAAAACTTAAAAAAAAACTAAAATAAAAATGAAATCAGAAGAAATCTTGCAGATACATCATACATATCCCATCATAAATACGTGCACGTCTTCAATCACATCTGTTAAGGTTTCTTCCAGTCCTATCTCTAAACAGTGATGCAGATGTAGGCCTGTCACAATATATTGCTACAGAGAAATATCGTGATAAACGACAATTTAAAACTACTTTATACCACAGTCACAAAGCAGGATAATTCCACTAAACCAATTTTAAATAGACAGTATCATTAAAAGGCCTGAGCCGCAACAAATACATAGCAGACTGAACCAATAGTTAGCCACAGAAGTTATTTATTCTGTCTACTTTACTCTACAGCTCAAATCTTACCTTTTTACATAACATGGCAAAAATCTCCCCACTATTACAAAGAAACTGTACACAAGTTGATATAGTAATTATGGTGACAGGCCTATGCAGATGTGCAAATAAAAACAGTAGGATCATAATCTGATGGTGGTGGAAGATCATTTATTGTGTTGCTTGAACCAACAATTGTTCTTGTTGCTAGTGGCAACAATTACTCTCTCAGTTGACACATCACATCAGTGGCTCTGTCAGTACATTCGCTGGGCTAATAATAATACAATGAAAATGCCATATGTTCCACCTGTTTGTTCTACCTGACTCATTTGCTTCCCAGTATAGCATATCTACAGGACACACCACAATACATTAACATAATCATTTCACACAGCTAAAGTGCAAAGAAAACCATATTGAAATTTTAAGTGCTATGGCCAAAATACAGATTAAACACTGAATCCGTAGCGTTTTATGTCCAGGGTCATGAAAGCACAATTATGTGTTTTAGTGTGGAGTGATTATAATGCGGTAGATCTTTTTTTTTGTTTCTTTTTTTTTTAAAGGTACCCTGATCCAATGTGAATCTACATGTATGTTTCATTTGATCTAACTAGAATCTGCACACATTTTTTTGTGCTCAGCCTCTGGAGTTTTGCACGTACTTGGCGCTCTAACGCACACGGCCTGTCTGGAGAATAACACATCTAAGGAATTCATTTACAAATTCTCTTTTATCTCCAACACATATTTTTACATCCTGAGGAGAAAGGCTTTTTATTTTTTGTTTCTTTTGTACTCAACATACATCTCAATGTTTTTTTTATTTTTTTTATTCTTGATCGGTAAGTGCAGGTCCGTGCATCTCCACTACACGCTCACGTCAGGCTGTGAACAGTGGGAACCCGCCGTGTTGATAGATCCAAACAGAAGCTGACAAATGACTTGAGCTGGGGACATGGGGACACGGAGACACTGGGGAGGACACAAATGTTTACACACTAACACAGCCTGATGACATCCCCGCGGTACCCCTGCCTGCACTGGGATTGTGGATCAACTCCCAGCCAATCACAGCGCAGAGAACGGCGAGCGCCAGGATGTTAATTACCACCAATGATTTCCTGTGAGAACGACACCATTGCCTTTGATTTGTGTGTGGATTTGCATAGAATGTACAGTACGGGAGCGCACATGTCACAAATCCTCTTCAGCGACTCAAAGTTCTGTCACTGTGGACATCATTTCATAATCTAACATTGCTTCAGTGTGACAGGCCCTTCTGCACAAATCTTGAATTATGTGTATTGTCCCGTTTTGTTCATAAGGACCAGTAGAGCAACAGAATCTTCTTTCCTTGTCTCTCTGGCCTGGCCACGCCTTGGGATCCCACCGGAGGAGCTGGAGGAAGTGTCTGGGACAAGGGAAGTCTGGGAATCCCTGCTTAGACTGCTGCCCCCATGACCCAGCCCAGGATAAGTGGAAGAAAATGGACGGATGGATACTCCAGATGCCCTTCCTGATGCAAGCCACTGCAACAATAATTCACCACGCTGCCTGTAGCAATGTAGTTTAAGGGAAGAAGAAGAGTTACTTTGCACTTGTGAGAATATCCGTGGGTTCCAGAGTGATCATTACCATTGCTACGGTAATGTATTTAGTTTTTAAACAAAACATTAAATCTTTCAAATGGTGAAAACTGCTTGAGATACTGCCTTTAAACAGGAGGATAAAACCTATGAATAGAAATGCATTATGGATCTACCACTACTGTGAGGGCCACAGAACAAATTATTGTAGCTCAGTGTTTAAGCTCTGTGTCTTTACTGCCAAGATAATGTTCTCACTCAAATGTTCTGAACCCTTCTTCAAAGCTACCGTCTGTAATCTGTACCATCTCTAGATTTTTTGTCACCAGTAGATGGCAGATGTGAAACCCGTCAGCCCCTCCCCTCACCTGTCACTTCCTCCCCTCTCCCCTCACCTGTCAGCCCCTCCCCTCACCTGGCCCCTACCTCTCAACCTCACCTGGCCTTTGCTCAGACCTGTGCTCTTTGGTCTTCTTCTGTCAGACCAAAGCTAGACACAATCAGACAGCAGTCACGTAGATAGCATCTAGTGGTGATACGTGAGACTACAACAGGGGCAGATTGTCCAACCTACTTACAAATGGCAGCTTTAACCCTCCTTTCATTAATTAATACTGCATCAGTGTAGCTTTATATCCTTATAGATGTAGCAGAGAAATCCAAGAGACGCACAAGCATCAAATCAAACCTTAAAGTCCCTTCTCTGTTTTTTGTCCCAGAGGATCATTACAACAAAAGAATACAACTGAGGCTTTGGTTACTATACAAACTGCAAAGTTCACCTAGTTTTCAACGAATTTCCCCACCAGCCGAGAGAAAAAACACCTTTCAAATCTGCACCTCAAATGAAAATTAGAAGTGCATCTGCATGACTGCTTCCACTGACTCTGTATACTAATATGACATTTTTGTGTTTAATCCTATGAGTGAAAGACTATATGAATCACAGGCATTTACGCATGAGAAAACCTATTATGTATTTTATGCTGAGCGGGAGAGCAGAGTGCAGCATAAGCATAGAATCAGAAAAAAAACCAACATCTGCATCTAAAATCACCCTCACGCTCCAACCAAAACACACAGCTATCACAATAGGCAATCTTTAAATGATGAATAAGTAGCGTCGCATCACTAAAATATACACTAAGCCTGGTTTACCCACGCTCCATTGGGCTCGGGGGAAGCCATTATTCTGAGTGTGACAACAGACGCAGCGCTGTATGCCGGACTCTAATTGATTGTATAAAGAGGCAGGTATTACCACAGAGTCTATGTAATTCATTTCAAAGGCAAGTGGCCCTGAGATCCACTTGCAAAATGTACACAAGAATCAATCACACACACGCCACAGATGAACCTTCTCAGAGCCATTAGTCTTTGAGGAGGTGCTTTGGCGTGTCAAACCTCTCAAATGTTTTCTGATATGCTTCAATTAAAGTGGGCACACATCTCCTGCATTAATAAGCAGCGTTACGTAATGGACAGGTGTGAATGGCCACGTGACCGGGAGACCAAGAAACGATTCACTAATAAAGACATATCAGGTTAATTATGTGTTTTCCGACATTTTAAGTGATGCTAAACCCATCAAAAACATCTTAGCTTTAAAGATGTCTGTGTAATCCCTCAGTCGTCCAGGTATGATCCATAGTAAAAGAAAAAATCTAATCTGTCAACTGGACACAAAGCGGCACGTTAGCTTTAAAGGGGAAAATGATGTTCAATCAACTTAAATGAGCGTTTCAACATGTTATAACAGCGCTCCCTCATCAGGGGTTTACTCAAAGTTGTATTTGAATAGCTTCATGCATGTTTGATAACTTTGTGCATTTGAGACTTAAGTGCTCGGAAAATTATTTTAAAAACCTGACTTAAAC
This sequence comes from Periophthalmodon schlosseri, assembly GCA_000787095.1. Classification (NCBI taxonomy): domain Eukaryota; kingdom Metazoa; phylum Chordata; class Actinopteri; order Gobiiformes; family Gobiidae; genus Periophthalmodon; species Periophthalmodon schlosseri. The sequence goes on along the minus strand of KN485367.1, from coordinate 34,648 downwards.
AGGTAGGGTTCATAGATGTCACATAGCCACTTTCATTTTTTCACAATAAAAACAAGTTAATGTACATCTGAAGAGGCAAGACAGTTTGAAATAGGAATGGTTCACAATGAATAAAACATAAAATCATGAACGTATTTGATAATTTTATACTAAATACGTTTAAAAAAAGGTATGATGTCTTTTTACCAATACGACAAATGTATATGTACTTACACGAATCAACGCAGCTCAGATGGTTTGAAACGGTAACTATCTTCTCTCATGTTAGTGTGTCAGTCTTGTGGCTATACATGTTTGCTATGGCAACAATTACGCACAGTTCTGTAAGTGCTTCTTCCTTAAGTGTTCTTTTTCCATCTAAATGTCACACGTATTTAAAAGTCATGTGGCAAAGGCTATACAGTGGTGGTAAAAGTGAGCATTCATCATTAAAACACGTTACACATACACCTTGGTTTACTGTAGTGCATCTTACATCACTGCCTGTGTTAAAAAGAATCACAGTGACGACAGGGAAAGTAAAACAAATATTTCCAAATGATGCTCTCTGGCTTCTCTGGGGCACGCTGAGTGGGCCAGTAGTTCAGTGTTGTCTTTATTTCCCATCTGCCACACGCTCACACCCACCACAAATGCAAATCAAAGATCCGAACGGGGGCCCACTGAAAAGCTGTTTGTTAAACTTTATAATTACGACAAGATGTTGTGCTATCAAGTCTTCAATCGCACCGGTGACAATCTGAAGTGCTGATGAATCTGTAGAAATGTCAAGACGCTTTTGAGTTGTCCTGATCCATCCATTTTCTTCATAAGAGCAGTGAAAAAAGTGAGTTCAGTATTTGAAAGCACAACACCCAAGAGTAGCCAAGTTATGTCTCAAATTAGCTTGTATTTTAAGTGTAATATATCTATATCTATACAGGGGAGTAGACGAGGGGGGGAAGACAGAGGGGTCTGTTGTCCCGGGCCCCAGAGTTTTAGGCGCCCAGAATTGGACCTTCATTCTATTCATTTGTTTTATTTATATTAGAGGGGGCCCATGTAAGGCTTCTTGCCCCGGGCCCTGAAATTCCTGTTGACGGGCCTGTACCTACAACAACTATAGAACAGTCTGGAAGCACGTTTCAATTTAATTCCTTCAACAAGTGAGGGTCAGTGTATTTTATATCTATTCAATATTTTTACTTGAATATTTCTTTACAGTACCTTCACAAAGTGTCTTCTTTCCCAGTTCAAAAGCAGTCTCTTTGACACAACACCTGGCCTCAAAACCACCCAGGATTCCATGCATTGTGAAGGGGTCTGCAGCAGCTCGGGGATGTTTACCTCCAGCGGATTTCTTTCCCACGTTATTCCCTCTTCCTTCCATCCTGTGAGCTGCTGTTTGGATCCCTGTGCTGCGTGCTTCCCCTTCCGAATACTAATATGTTGGGCCGATGTGGGTCATGTCTTAATCCTGTAGAAATGATTATAGCGGTGCGGCTGGAACTTCTGCTGTAGGATATCATTACCATTCGGTACTTTTCCGCAGCACACGCACACACACACACAGACGCACACACACGCACACACACACACACACATGCACAGTTGTACAATAGGACATCCAGAAGCAGAAACAATCACACTCAAAATCTATGTGCTACATGGATTGGGAATACAGTTGGTGCAGGTGGAAATGAGTGACTATGTGAAGAATACAATTTTGCGTTTTGTGTTTTAAAACTGGCTATCAAGAAAAGACCCAGGCCACAGCGCAGTTATGTATCGTCATAAGACATACCAAAATAAGACCTGTCTGAAGAACAAATATTGGCATAAGGTAGAAAAGTTTCGAAAGGTAGTCATCTGGACACCGTTTTTTAAATCAAGACGTTACATTTTCAACTGGTTCTAGTTTGAGACATTAGGATTTATAATGCACTGAGCTCGATAAGACCTGCCTCCCTAAGTTTTCAACTGAAACTGCCCTGTCCCTGCCAAAAACAGTGTCTAGATGACTACCTTTAAGACCTTTTCTACCTTGGACCACTCCTAGAGGAATGAGGGATTACACCAGTTTTAGAACTAGGAGAAATATTGGCATAGCTGCATGCAATGAGATTAAAGACAGCGAGGCTACCTGGGTAAACAGATCCTAGCAGAACCCCCAAAAACATAAATAACACTTCCCAGGACAATGGAAAAATCTGATTTAAATCAGGGACTGGTAATTCACATTGTACCTTTATTTGCCTTTCTTCAAATTCGTATTTTTGATTGGCCTTTACGCCGCAGCTCCATTATAACAGCTGGATGATGGACGGCACCCTTCACCTCTTTGCCAGTTTCCCAAATGGCTAATTGCAGGATGACATGAAGCCCAGAATGGATTTTCCCCAAAGACCTACAAATTCAAAATCGTTGGAAATTGCCAATTTTCTGGCCAAATCACATGAAACCCAAAACAATCACATGGAAGAAAGCTGTTGTGCACCTGCCCTATGAATGTGAATACAGCCTCATATTTGACTCAAACACATGGTAGCCATAAACCGGGCACGATTTGGCTGTATGAACAGGCTATTTCCTGTACTACAGTGTAATGTTTTGACAGCATTGGTTGTTTGGTTCTATTGGAAAGATCAGTACAATAGCTGTCAATCCAATAATATCACTGCAATGTAGCATGCATTTGAAGTTCAGTTGATTTGCTACAATAAACGACGTGTCAAGTACAAAACTAAAATAGAATTCAATTGGAAACACGCCTTGCCCAAGGACACAACAACAGTATGCAACACTACTACCACTAAGCCAATGCTGCTCTGTAAGTTAACAATGGTGTCTATAATATTTCTTAAACATTCTCAGACATACTCAAAACATTACCCAGTATCTGATGAGGAAGGTGTCGCATCAGTGCGCCTAGTAAAACACACTGAGAGAAAGAAGAAAAGGAATAAGAGCTATAAATGGAAGTGATGCAGGAAAATAGGAGCTTAAATCCAAAACCAACGAGCGGCAAAAGAACGGTGATGAGGAGGAACGGCGCGACATAGCGAAAGTGACAGATTACTTTTGTGAAACAGCAGAACCCAGAGAATACAAGACGAGGTCAGTACAGTCTATGTAAGCCCGAGCACACCGGAGCATATGCAAAGGTGACTAATTTTCTCATTTTCCACATCAGAACAAAGACTGTGAAGGATGTCCCTGACTGAGCCTGATCAAGGTGCCCACTTTAGCCCTGCATTATGCTCCACTCAATTCACAGCTGTTTGCAGTCGGCTTCACCCGAAAGGTCACACGTGGAACTGCCAACACTCCAAAGGTCCTGTTATCTCTAATAGAAGAGTGCATGCGATCAGAAAGGCAATGGCTCTAAGAGAACGGGGCAGATTACTACAGTAGAATAACGCGTCAGCACTGTGGGCTTGGTTGGGCTTTGTCTCCTGAGTTGAAAAGGGCACACTATTAGCATGGTATTTAAGTAGCTCCATTATTAGAGCGTCGGAGTCTTAAAACAAGAGAGGGGCGAGTATCCAAAACTTTTTTTTTATTGCCAGAAAATTCAACACAAATGGGTAATTGTTTTACTATTCCCAAGTATGCATTTTCTAATTTGATTATTATGTAACTATTCTTCAAATCTTCAGTCAGTAAATAATTGCTTCTTTTTGTTCGCATTCTCGTCTTTTGGCAATGACAATGTAGGACAATGAACAGTATGCACAGGATCATCAAGGAGAACCGCCTTGTGTTTCTCCTTTAATAACAAACGCTGTAGTACAATAAAAGTTGTTTTGGTTGTGCAAACACGTACTGATTCAATCAGTGATTTGTTTTATATTTTTTTGTTTTTTTGAACAAACAATCAGCGCTGCGGAGGTCTGCAGAGCACATGATCAGCTCTTTACATAAATCTGCATCAGAGGGCTTGTCCCGGCCCCAGCTGCACTGTGCCTTGAAAAGCTGCAGTTCTTCCCTTTTGTTTCAAAGGAGTAATTATTACCACAGAAGGTAGTGATTAAGGAAAGTAAAGCTGCTAGTTAAAATGCCTGCCATTGTTTAATACAAATAACACACTTCAGGAGGTGGAGGCTGCAGTTACAAGCGGAAGGAAAGAGGGAAGTTAAGAGGGAGGCGAAAATAGCCCTGAGCCCTTTCACACTGAGCAAATTGTAGAGTGAAAAATGTTCCAAATTCATATGTTTTCAAGCTATTTAATTTGCTATACATTAGCCTTGGACAGCTTCAGTGCATCAAGGTTAGAGCAATGGCAACAAAAGTACAGGTCAAGCAAAGTGTTGATTTGTTTGTGGGCTGGAGAAAGATGAGGAAGGAGGGGAGCGTAGGAGAGAGACAGTCGGGGAGAAAGTACTTGTAAATGAGTCTCGGCTATTTACCCCACGCTGGGCTTCTCGAATTACTGACTATGTTCGGGATGCAGATTGCAGATGGCAATTAAAGATGAGCCGTGCACAACGCACACACGTGCACACACACACACACGTACACACACGCACACACACCCACACGTGCACGTCCACGCCTCAGCTCTCCCTGCGGCTGCACTTCGGCACACATCCACTCATCTCCATAGCAACACTGGCTGCTGTGGGCGACTGCGGTGACATCATGAAGATTGATTGTCATAAAAAGTAACACGGGAGCGAGCAGAGGCCAGCCGCGATGAAGGTGTGATCCAGCGCGCCACACTGGGGGGTGAGGGGTCTGTGCAGGCTAATGAACTGCATATGAGCAGTTCCACAGTACTGCTGAGCCTAGAATGGACTTATCTCCTTAATTTGCTTTTATTCGTCCGACATCTTTGGAAACTTTTGGTCGTCAACCCATAATGACAAAATATAACAAAATCTGACCTGCTTCTACTAACGTTAGGTTGAGAAAATGGTCATGTTTGATGAGGCTATGTTTTAGCTGTATGTGGTTTGTGATGGTGGGGTAATATCATGCATTATTGAAATGGATAACGCTTTTGAATACCTCTGCATACGTAATTCATGTTTTAGAACTTACAATGATGCCACTGATTTGAAAAACACATCTTATTTGCATCAGTCTCTCTAGGTGCTGTTTAGGCAGTTACCATGATATAACATTAAAAGCTCAAAAGTGTCAAGTTTGCTTGTCATGTCCCCTTAAAAAATGCTGACTTTTATCATTTTTTTTTTATCAGAGCTTTGAGATTAAGGCCAAGGATAAAAAAATCCAGCTAAGGGGTCAAGATAGCATCAAATGATTAGTTTTTGTGGAATATATGAAAATTGTGAGAATATAGAAGGAATTAAACTAAATAGATGGGTGGAGAGTCCCTGCCTCAAGTGGAGAAGTTCAAGTATCTCAGGGTCTTGTTCACGAGTGAGGGAAGGATGGAGCATGAGCTTGACAGGTGCAGCGTCGGTCGCTGTATCGGACTTTTGTGGTGAAGAAGGAGCTTAATCAAAAGGCAAAGCTCTTGATTTACCAGAGTAGAGCCGCTGCTCCTCCACATTGAGAGGAGCCGGCTGAGGTGGCTCGGACATCTGTTCCGGACGGCTCCTAGACGCGTCCTTGGGGAGGTGTACCGAGCATGTCCCACCGGAAGGAGACCCTGGGAAAGACCCAGGACACGCTGGAGGGACTGTCTCTCAGCAGGCCTGGGAACATCTTGGGGTCCCACCGGAGGAGCTGGAGGAAGTGTCTAGGGGGAGGGAAGTCTGGGAGTCCCTGTTTAGACTGCTGCCCCTGTGACTCAGCCCTGGATAAGCGGAAGAAAATGGATGGATGGATAGATTAAACTAAACAAACTAGTGAGTGTGGGATGGGGCAGTAACCTAGACAGAGATATGCTGTTTAAAACATTCTTCTTACTTTCAAAATACTTACAAATGTTGAGGAAACAAGTGGAATTCTATAAATCCCACATTTACAATTGTATAAACCAACCCAAATTTGAATATATATTTCCTCCATGATGTCTTATGCTCATTGTTATTGATTAGTGTCATGACAACCCTAGCCCACTGTGACAAGAACATTACAGCTATACAGTATTTAAGTTTGGGAACGTAAGCACCGCCTGTTTGTTCCTTTCGGCCCTGTCTGGTTTTTGGCACTTGTTTTTCTTAGTTTTTCTCTTACATAAGACAGACAGAAGTGGAGCAGGCTTCAAAGTGAATGGCAAAGCTGTCTTTTCCCTTGCTCGCTTTGCTGTTCATGCATGTCACTCCAGCACCACAGCTCCCCGCTACCTCCATTGTCTGCTGCATCCTTTTACTGTCCCTAACCGTTTAGCCACTTTTCTGTGCAATGCTTTTGCTTGTGTGTGATATATTGCCCCATCTTGGAATTAGGTGGACTCGACATCGATTTGAGCATTCACGTGACATCACAACATTCTAACGTTCATCATAATGTTATAGACATGTTTTACCACAAAACTACTGCACAGACAGACTTAAACTTTCCCCGAGTTACTCTACTAATGAATATTAGACGTGCCTATGTGTCTCTGGGCAAGTCATGAGTTGGCCAATGTTTGTTTTTAGCTTGAACCTCACAAATTGTGTGGTGTAACTAATTTGTTTAGCTGTGCTCCTCTGGAAGATTTTGGGCAACAACAACGAGCATGACGGGATTATTTTGGCTTTGTTCATCACTCGTGTGCACTCTGGTCCAGTGCAGGTATGTAGTATGACAGCCATGTGGGTTTTTATACTTGCTATGTGAGTTAATGCGGCTAAATGCATGTCCAACTTCCCAAATGTGCTTTAACTGTTCTCTGCTTCAATCAAAATCCACCTGAAGCGAGCGAATAAACTTTAATGCAAATTAAAAGTTCTACATGCAATATTTGGCGTTTCTACTTCCTGTTACTTATGTAAATCTTCAAAACGCGCATTAAAAACAAAGTGATTTCTATTGGTTACTCATTGCTTACTACTGGTAAGTAATAACAAGCTCAAAACACACCTAAAATGTGAAAGATTTGCTACAGCTTAAAAAAAAAAAAAAAAAATTAAGCCAAAAAAGCAAAGAAACACATTTTATCTGTTGTGCTGCCCATAGTTCTGTCTCAGTGCCACTCAGAATGTTGAGAGGTATTTTTCAAACAAAATTATGTCAGTGCATAACCATTATAGTTTAAAATTGATCTGGAGAACAGGTCAAAATTTACTGTTCAACTGTCAGGTTGGTTTATTATGGTTAATATCTCTGTAATCACTGGGTCTATCCACATTCTACTCTGTCTACGCTGTCAGCACAAATCAACAAACGTAACTTTCTTTTTTCACTATAGCTTCAGAAAGTGGTGCCATTATTCAACCCCAAAGACGTTATTGTTGTCAGCTGAATGGACTTTAAGCCACATAAGATTCACCATTTGTGGAGTTCTTTTGTTTGGGTATTTCTTTCAAAATGTCACATCAAATCCTACGACCTCAATGCAACCTATGAAAAGAGCTAGTAGTATGTGTACATAATTGTGGGGTGCATTCACACTTCCTGGTTTGGTTCTGGTTTAGCCCACTTTATGTCTAATGTAGTCCTGGTCAACACGATGTTTAGTCATAAACTCCAACTAATTAACTGAACAATAACTTTTACATTCATAGTGTTGACAAGTTGCTTTGGATCTGAGTCTATTCCTGCCGGAGGTTGTTAACAGCATGACCAAGCGAACGTGGCAGTGGCTGGGTGAAGAGCATGACAGGGCAGTTTGTGAAGCCTTCATCGTGTCAGCTTCCTCTTCCTCGCGTCTGCCCCACTTGTGTTAAAATCAGAGTGATGCGGGGATGACTGGGGCGCTCCTTCCCTTTGATTACCTGTCAGCGAGGGTGAGCTTCAGACACAAGCCAGGCTAAAGCTGCCATTATCTAAATCATCTCTCTTTAGTGCTAACCCGCGGCTCAAAGTACTGGGGAAATGTTAGCGCGTTAACAGGCAGGCTAATGGGGGAAGACACTGGACTAGGAGAGCACGCAGGAGTTTATAGCTGCCAAAAAGCATGTGGTCGATTGTCAGGCTTTTGTCTAAAATACATAAAGATCAGTGAGATGGATGACTTGACAGCTCACTGCTAATGACACGCTTTCAACACATTCTCCAGCCATTAAATCGGACTTTGGCGCTGGGTCTACATTGTATTCGTCATGAAAGCAAATAGACGTCACGTCATACAGTGCTACTGACAGCTTGCCCTGGCTGCACCGATGGATGGGTCAAATGCAGAGGACAAATGTGAAGTGTTTAATGTATTACTTCTTTTGATGCAATAGTACCAGTGGTAAATATTTATCATAGTTTTACAACAGACAAGTGGCAGTTTGTGGGAATAAAAAGTTTAAAGAAAAGTACAAAAATACAGGAAATAGCGCTGAGTTCTAAAATTGAATATCTCTATGTCATCACCACGGAAAATACCATCGAAAATGTGTTATATTGGAGAAACAAAACAGTCACTCCATAAGACAATGTACCAACACTGTTGCAAGAGCAGCTCGGGACCCCAGTCTCCTGTACATCCCCATCTCAAAGCCACTAACCACTCCTTTGATGGCACTGAGGTACAGATCATAGCCAAAGAAAAGAAATGATTTGAGAGTTAAAACGCAATTTTTGTTGGAAAGAAGAATCCATCTTTGGACAGGAATGGGGGCCTTAGACATCATCTAAATCCTATTTATAACTCCATCCTCAGACCTAAATCAAAACAAGGTGATAGCGAGTATGCTAATAGGTGTGAGAGCACCCATTAGGGGCGTGAACAATTATGCGAAATATGACTCAGGCACAGCTCACATTTAGTGTAGTTCAATAGATCTAGCCAACAAACAGAAACCGTAAACAAAGGTGTGTGTTATTTTCCTTGCAGTTAGCTCCTCCCTTCAGATAGATATATGGCAGTGTCCACCAGCAATCTGACCAGAACTGAAGAAGCGGCTTGGATGAGTAGTGAAACATGTTCACTCTAAAACTTTTGTCTAGTTTACAGAATAAAATTTTTGTTTTGCTATGGATCAGACCTGGACGACTACATTACACACACATCCAAAATGAAGAGACAATTTATGAGCAAGGAAGGCATTTTTCTGACAGATTAACAGAAGACAGGTGTTGTTATTTATTTGTATTTGTCTAATCATAACTATTGTGTAAGACTTATGGTTGCTAGGTAACAGTTATGGAGCCTGTATCCAACCAGGAGTAGCCTACAAAATAATAAAAAAACTAGGCAAAAATGTTGTCCTTTGTTAATGAATAGTTAATTTCACTCCATGAATTCTTATTAAACATTCATAAATGCGGAGTAGACCACGTGATGATCTTATCTGTGTCATATAAGTGTACCTTAACCTTAACATAACCTATAGCTATGGTTTACACATGCATCCTTCTACTGGAGTATACTGTAGGCTTCACAGGGTCTCAAAATGTCTGGTCTGACATTTCTTATTACTTTTTTATGTATCTGTATGCGAAGGTGGCAGACATAGAACAGTGGAAAACAATAGCTTCTTGCAGTGACTTACAGAGTGTGTGTGGGGGAGGAAATACACAGATTCCTCTCCCAATTAAGTACAAATGGAGCACATGTCAAGAAAAAAGTTCACGCTGACACAATGCTGTTTTTGCTTTGCGGTGCGCAGCTGTACTGTACTCCTTCCATCACAGAGAAGAGAGAGCAAAAGTAAAAAGAATCCACGGTTAATAGTTGAACTAACTGATTGGACATGCTGAGAAGCCAGTCAGACAGCTCTCCCTCTCCCCAGCCGCTTCCTGTGCTGAATCGGCTGTAAGGCTGCCGCTGATAAAAAATAACCTCACTAAAACTGCAGAGTCTAACAGAGCGCTTGGGCATCAGCGGCCTTCGGAGGAGGAGAACAAAATCCATCTTGCATGTATTAAGCATTCACACCTTCTCTTGGACGACTCAGTTTGGTGACTAATGCTGTGGTAGAAATAAACAGCTATGTGTCTCTCTCCCTCTCTCTCTCCCTCTCTCTCTCTCTCCCTCGCTCTCCTTCCTTTTATTCTCCTGTACAGTCCTCTTGGCTTATTCGCTGATTCCCTGTTAGGCGTGTGCAGAGGCGCCCCCGGTTCATTTATCATAGGGCCAGACTCGCGCGCTCAGCTCCAGACTGCGTGATTAATGACAACCGTTCACACACTTAAACATTTAGCTTTGTTTGGCTGTCGCGGCCCGCTAGCATGGAGCTCGCTGAGTTACTTAACATATGGGCATTGTGCTGCGGAGGCCGGGGCTAAATGCAATGAAGACAAATATATGATTGGTGATTCAGCATGTCTGCAGTGTGACCTTTGAGAGCAGACTTTTAAAGCTGTATACCTAGCCTGTGTAGCCAAAATATAAGACACACAATCACTGGTCTAACAAAGATAGTTTACCTGTTTCTGTCCCGTCCTCAAACCGTGAAAATCCTGCCCTAAACTACCTGCACATAGCTGGTTGTTTCCACCTCAGCATCATGGGTTCACCTCCGAGCCCTGACCATTTACTAAATGTCTGTACTCTCTCTCTCCCCATTTCATACTTCAGTTGTCCTGTCGAATAGAGCCTTAGGGCAAGAAAAACAAAAGTTAGCCACTGTTCTAAATGCTTCTAAATGCTAGCTCTCACAAACCCTTTGACACGCCATGTTTACTTTTTTTTTTTTTTAGACGTGCGCACAGCTTTGCAGACAGCTAAGAAAGTTGGATCTCATCCCAAGCATAGACTGTATATATAAATGGACATAACTAACCTGCTAGCCACCGCGTTCCAAATAGGAAGTGCTCATGGGTGCGCTTCTGGCTCCATTGACTCTGGCTCCAATTCACTTTACATTGGAAAATTGTCATCCCTCTCTCCATAACTGCTGCAGTGAGCCTTGTCATTTTGGTCTTAAAATGTTCGTGTTAACCCGCGCTACATGATACTGGTATTTTTATTTCGCTATTGAGTCCGTAAATCAACATATGAACATTAATAACAGCAAAATTAGACGCTTCTTTCCCTGAGGTTGCTCCCACTGGCGTTAGCAACAGGTGTGAATGCCAGCGTTGGTAAGCGCCCACCCCCTGCTAAACCAGTGGTGCGGGCGTGAAGGGGCGTTACCTTCAACAGCCTCGCTATGATACTCACGGTCGGAAATCCAAATATGGAACTCAGCCCCTAATTCGCCCCTATAACTGCCTCGATAAGCTTCATTTGACTGGAGCCAAATGTTATGGGTGACTCACACTCCCTTCGTCCACTTCTTATACAGTCTACGATCACATAACCTAAGATATACGGATTCTTCCTTACATGATTAACTCCATAGGGCCCACCAACTCTCTACAAGGCAAAAGTGAGATATCCAAGCCTTAAGTCATTTTTTACAACTATTACCATTTCTTTCTATTTGTTGAATTTAGCCGCAATAGTACTTATCTGAATTAATAAAAAAGTTAATAGCCGTAATGGTACCGCATAGAGCGCATTGCATTTAATCATTTTCTTGAAAACTTTACTTCAACCTGAGTAATATTATTTTGAATAGTGGTACTTTTAAATTGGGAAACACACGGCTCCGAAATAAGGCTTGGGTCAGCTCTATTTCCCTCAGTCTTTACCCAGATTGAGACCAACAAATCTCCTGAATGTACCAAGGATCTGCTGACACGAGCAATCCCATGGAAATGAAAACAACTTGTCACAGTTTGGTGTCCGACAGAGAGGCATTACCGGATTGAGTATCAGGGGTAACAAATAAAGAGGTACAAATGTAGTCTTTTCAAGGCAATTTCCACATTGTCAATTTGTCTGAGCTTGTCAAAAAACATTGCAAAAACAGCGGGGAATTCTGAAACGTCAGCATCTTCGGTCACTCTGGAGCAAGAGATAGAATGTCCAGGCTGCAAAATAAGTGTCCGAGCGTCGCCGTGCAACTACAGAGTGGACTGTACTTTAAACAATATTAAAAGAGTGTCAGGAGTCACAACATGATGTCTTAACGCTACATTACCCTATTTTAAAACCACAAAACAGGAAGTGTGTCTTTATCTAACTCTCATAACTCAAATCTGTTGGCACCTTGCTAGTATTCTGCGAGTAAATCCTTGTGACACTTTTACTTACAGCTCTTACTTCCGGGTTTGAAATAGATGGAATTCTTCATTATTAGATGTAGATAGTGCAGTGATCTGATTCTGTCATAAAAAAAAAATCTTATATAATATACTCTGTGGGGAATAAAAAGGAGCTACAAGAATAGGTTGGTACTCCAGTTTAAAGTTGTGTCTAGTCTTGAGTCTTATCTTACAGACAAATGATGAAGCACAAAAACTAGACGAAACACACAAAAGGGTAAAAAGACGATCAACATTTACCAACATCAAAACAATGGCAACACAAAGTTAAAAGCTTTGTTAAGCCACAGTAACCCCCTTCCCCCAAAGTTCTTCATAAGTTCTATTTGA